>KN805443.1:289-71206 GCA_000818945.1 Schizochytrium sp. CCTCC M209059
CCCTCCCCGGGCCTCGCTCCGGCCCTGCGCGAGGGCCGCAAACAGAGGGCGAAGGGCAGGTCGCTGTGGGGAAAGGAAAAAAAGTAACAAAGAACAAGGGAAAAAAGAGGGCCCGACCAACGTTCCGCGCTTCGCCTGCGCGCGCAGGGGCGCTCCCCCCGCGCGCGGGGACGACAAGGGGACGCGCCGCAGAGGAGGATGCGGGAGAGTTGCGCGCCCCGCAGACGGCGGGCTTTGGGTGGAAGACCACTGGTTTCTTTCACCCCGCATGCGAGACACAACGACTACGCACACATGACGGAGAGACGGAGAAATGGGAAACGTTCCTCCTCCGAGTCAGAGGTCAGAGGCTCGCATAAGCGCAACGAGGAGAGAGTTCTGTACCCGGGGAAATACGCAGTGGGCAAGAGTAAAACAACAGTATGGACAGTGACGGAAGAATAACGTGGGACCGCAACCCTTTTTGGGCGCAACGGCGTTGACTCGAACGTTGATGATGATGATCGAGGAGCAGAACTTCGAGGCAGGGCGCCCTGCCGGCGCACAACAGATCGATCACCAACGGGGCGAAGGGACGGGATCATGCGCGGCCCAGAGGGCTCCGGTCGCTCTCGTCTAGGTCTTCGCTCCACAGGTCTAACCCCGGGCGGCGCGCAGGGCGGCTCAACGGCGCTACGGGGAGAAGGGACGAATGCTTGTTCGCCATTTGCAGCCCACTGGAGGCCACCAAGGAGGAGACCCCGAGTCGGTCTTCTTGGCCGCGCGATCGCAGCAGTGGTGCTCATTGCCTCACTGGCAAGACCAGCCTTGACCATGCGGCTGCACAGAAGCTGGACGGAAAAGCACTGGTGCGAAAGCGTACAAGAGCCCCATTGGCCCTTCGCCTATGCCAAGCGCGATGGAGACGCTCTGGAAATTAAGGGTCGCGTGGCCCGTAACCTCAAAAATATGGGCCATATCTGCCGCGCGCGAGGGGCGCTCTCCTCATGCCATCGCTGCGAGTCCATCGCGTGCGGCAGTGATTTGCAAAGCACCTGCGAACTCCAGGTTCAAGGTGTCCCGTGGGATGAGCTCCTGCCCAACGTTCCGTCAGCCTCGGATACCCCATGGGCTATTGGCGGTCAGCACCGCAATGACTTTGGCAGCGGATCTCACGCGTGCGTCATGCTCAGCCCGGACACCTGTGTCAAGCCTTCCTCAGCAGATGCTAGTCTCGACTATTCAGCATGCCGAGCACGCTGCTGGGGCTACGGCGTCAGTGCAAGTCCCAAAGAAGTAATCTTTGCACCTCAACATCCTGATCCCATGCCTGCGCGCCTCGAGACTGACGCCTGGATCCTTGCGGAAAGCGACCTCGCCAAACGACCTCAAGGGGAGACCTGGCTCCTCGCCGGCGCGAGCGATGCCGAAGCGGGCCACGTAGATGGCCCCGCTGCTGATGCGCGCTTCAATGAGCCCACTGGAATCGCCATTGACAAGGACCGAAACGTCTATGTGGCAGACTCGGGCAACCACGTCATCCGTCGCATCGACGGGACGACTCGCGAGGTCACGACGCTCGCTGGAATCCCGGGCACTCCTGGCTCCGCAGACGGCGCGGCTCTCAGCGAAGCAACCTTTGACACACCCACGAGCGTGGCACTCTACTATGACTGGAGCGTCAAGACGGACCCGCGCACAGGCTCGCCGATCAGTAACGGCATCGGAGAGCTGACTCTTCTTGTCAGTGACGCCAACAACCATCGCATCCGCAAAATCGTATTTACCAAAGACGAGGCACTCGAAAATCTTGTGGTGGAGACCTTGGCAGGACGCAAGGGCGAGCCGCCCAGCCCTGGGTTCGCCGACGGAGACGCAAAAGAAGCGCGCTTTGATACGCCTGCGGGCATTGCCGTGGACGATGAGGGCATTCTCTTTGTTGCGGACTCGCATAATCACCTTGTACGTCGTGTCATGCCCAACGGAGATGTTACTACGGTTGCAGGCACGCTGCGAGCTCGCCCAGCCCCGCCGCCCTCGTGTAGGTTGCCCTGTCTCGAGGGCGTCCCCGGCCAAGATGACGGGAACACCACCCACGCCAAATTCTTCTTCCCGTCCGATGTCGCCATTGGCCCCGAACAAACTATTCTCGTTGTTGATGGCAACCGCTTACGCAGGGTCACGCGTATTGGTTTAGCTTCCACCATTCAGGGCGAAGTCTACCAAGACAGTGTGCACACTGTGGCTGGCCAGCTCGGGGCGGAGACGAGCGGTCGCTCCGATGGGTCCGGCACAGAGGCTAGCTTCAATGCGCCCGCTGGAGTCACCATGGACACGCTGACTGGTCGCATCTACATGACAGATACCATGTCTTGCCGCGTCCGCCGTGTCACTCCCGCCAGTCTCGTGGCGCAGTCGCTCACGTGCGACACCCGTCTCGATGATATCGTACGGCCCATGGGTTGCGCCTCATACGAACCTCCAGAAGATGCACTCATGTTCATGGCCTCGGATGTCATGGGCAACATCCATTACAATTGGGAAACGCGCAACGAAGGCTTCAAACTTGAGGGATGGACGCAAGCCGAACGTGCCTTTCGAGGCCGCACGGTACATCGTTGCCAGGGATCTCCTCCTCGTTTGGATGGGTCTCGCAGTAATGGTCAAACACTTGGCTCCCGCAAGGACACCGATGCAGAGTATTTCACCAATGACGAGGACCGTGCACAGGGCACTGCACTTTACGTTTCCTGTCCATCTGCCTGCGAATCATCGAGTTCTGCGGCAGTCTTTGGCAATCCCGACGAGTACACGGACGACTCAAGCATCTGTCGTGCTGCCGTACATGCCGGTCTCGGGGCAGGACTCATCCGCGTCGTTCTTCTTCCAGACCGAACCGCAGACTTCTCTGGGTCTACAGCGAACGGTGTAGCTGCTCAGGCCCGCGTTGGAGGCTGGCCTCGCAATTTCCGTCTTGAAGCCCATCCCATCAAAGAGGTCCATGTTGCCACCGTGGCAGGGCGTCCCGCCGCTCCGCTCGAAGACGCCTGCGGAGCCCCTGCTGCCCTTGGTTCGTACGAGCTCCCAATGGAGTCGCAATTTCGTCGGCCTCGAGGCGTTGCCATCGCGGCCAACGTATCCCTCACGAAACGAGGAGACATGAACTGGCTTTACATTGCCGACACAGGAAATCATGCCATTCGAGCCATCTCCGCCACCTGTGCCAAGGTCTGCGAAAACGGAGGCGAATGCATCGCCGACGATCAGTGCCAGTGCGCGTCTGGCTGGGAGGGCGATGATTGCACCACCCCCATTTGCACGGGCAATCCCTCGAACCAACGCCAGATCTGCGTCGCCCCAGATACCTATGACTGTATCCCAGGGTACACAAATGCACCTGCCTGCGACCAGGCGCTCTGCGTCCAAACCTGCCACCACGGCGGCGAATGTGCTGCTCCCGATACTTGCGCCTGCGCGAGCGGATGGATGGATGCCAACTGCACAACTCCTGTTTGTGATCAGACGTGTGGCAATGGAGCCAATTGCACTGCACCTAATACGTGCACATGTCCATCAGATTGGGCCGGAGACGATTGTCGTCAACCAGTGTGCACGCAGACCTGCATGAATGGTGGTACTTGTGTTGCCCCAGACACGTGCCGCTGCACGCCCGAATACAGCGGTCACGACTGCTCCTTGCCCGTGTGCAACCAAGGCTTTCTCGTTGCAGAGGACCCGGACAACGGCGTGGAGTCCCCAAGCTTGGCACAACGCATCGCAGACGCCGCTCGCCGGTTCACGGACCCTTTCGACGCCGAGATTCGCGGTCTCGTCTGGCGTCAGTACGTCCCTTGCGACCTCTTGCACTCGGAAACGTGGTGCAACTCGACGAACGAGTTCGATTGCTTGCAAAGGGCGCGAACCGTGGAGGATCTTTCGCCTCCGCGAAATGGCTATTGGCGCCAAGTCACAGGTATGGTTGATGGCGATGATACAATGGCAGACACCAATGGCTGTTTCCGCATCGAAGTCAATTACTCCGCAACAAGCACAGCTCGTGCCCGTGCCCCCTTTCCGTACGAGACGGAGAGCGCAAACGAGGATCTCACAGAGCTGTGGCGCTTCACGCCCTTTACTCCTTACGGCTGGAATGCTGCCTTTGTTCCAGGCCCCGATGATGCTCTCGCCAGCGACTACGAATCGAGGCTTTACAATTGGCGAGCACCCGGCGCGACCGATTCTGACCGCATGGTTGCATTTGTGCGCTGGGCTGCCGTTGGTCAGGGCAAGTACGTTTGCGCAAATGGTGGTAGCTGCGTAGCCCCGGATACCTGCAGATGCGCTCCGGGATGGCAAGGCTTCGACTGCCGGACCCCAATTTGTGAGCAGGGGTACTACGAGCCACCGCTCACGCTCTCATCAAACGATGTCGTTGTCGAGCTCGAAAACGGGACCCAAGTTCCCGCCCCCTTTGGCTATCAGGGTCTCTACGAGTGTTCCATGCGCGCTTTTACGGAATGGGAGAACCCTTTGTACATGCATGACCATCCAAACTTTTACTCGCGATACATGGACCATCACGCGGATGAATGGAGCCCGGAGAATCGATACCAGCTTGAGCCGGAGCGACCATACTACTACGATGACATGGGTTGGCCCGCGACCTACTATCACACCGAGCCTGCGGGAAACTATACGAATCTAGGGTGGACTCGTAAAGGGTACTGGACTCGCATCAGTGGGACAGCTTGGCAAAAGGGCAAATGCACCGTCGAGTACATTCGCACATGCGATGCGGAATCGTCCAAGGTTGTGCAAGTTGCTGATCTTCGGGCCGGAAGCGCGCTCGAGGACACGCAAGGCCCTCGTGTACTCGACACCTTTGCCTCGTATTCGCCTTTCATTGACTATACATCGGAGAAGCGAGTCGAGGCCTTTGGGCGCTGGATCGAGGATGGTAACGAGTGCATTGACCACGTTTTCCGCGGTTGCAAGAATAATGGAACCTGTGTTGCCCCTGCGACATGTAGCTGCGATACGGTCGAGGGCGAAGACGCGATATGGGAGGGCGACGACTGTACAGTTCCGGTCTGCAGTCAAAAATGTTCGCGATCCTCTTCGGAGAATCTTGGTTTGGACAATAATGAGCAGCCAATCTTCTCCAAGGGCATCGGAAATTGCACCATGCCCGACACGTGCACCTGCGAGCGAGGATGGACAGGAAACGAGTGCGAGGTGCCCTTGTGTGCACAAGAGTGCAACAATAACGGTCTCTGTACCGCTCCCGACACTTGCACGTGCCCAAGATGGCAGAGCCTTTGGCGGGACGACCGTCACGATGGCGGCAGACCACTCTATCAGGACGATGCCGGAGACCCTCAGCTCACGGGGTGGACTGGGTACGACTGTTCGACACCCATTTGCTCGCAAGCAGAGGCCTTTGTTCCCAATGACGACCTCGGAACCCTCCGGTTGGGTGGCTATGGACTCATCCTCTACGGTGACGAGCCGTCCAATAACGTTCTCTTTGACGACTTGACTCTCCCCCCATACGAGCCATATACGTGGTCAAACGATATTCCTCCCGTCAAGGTGTATCGCGTAGAGATGCGCACTTACAATGAAGACCTGTGGGATCTCCCCGAGGAATTTCTTGACGAGTCGAATCGGTTGTGTCGTATGCAGAAACAGCGATACTGCACCAATTACCCAAACCAGAGCCCTCTTCGCGCCGAGTGGTCTCCGGGTGACGGAGAGGTTGTGCGCAACGATGGTCGCAGTTACCAATCAGGTTGCCGCGCGGATAGCGGGCGTTTCTCGGATGATATGGAGGACGGAGGTCTCGTGGGATTTCTCTGCAACGTGCTTGAGTGGGAACAGGGCGACTATGACTCGGGTCGATACATTCGTCAGAGCAACCAGGCCAGTGCATATCTTTTCAATAGCTCTGCACCTCTCGCTGTTGAACTGAGCGCCACTCCGCTATGGTACCGCAATCAAGACGCCCCTGTGGGGGAAGGCGTCTACCAGTGTTACAATATGGGAAGCTGTGTATCTCCGGACGTTTGCTCATGCTCAGACGGATACTCTGGCTACAATTGTAAGACTCCTCTGTGCCGGCATCGGCTTCCCGATGATACGGTGGTCTCTTGCCTGAATGGTGGCACGTGTACCGCAAAGGACTCATGCACTTGCGACACTTGGGACTCTGAGCTTCCAGCGCTATACGAGGACATCAAGCCTGGCAAGACGGGCTACACGGGTACAGCGTGTCAGATTCCAATTTGTATTCAAGGCACCTTTGACGAAACGTGCTCAGAAGTCTCGCCGGGGAGTGAGGGATGCTATCGGTGCCAGAATGGTGGGCTGTGCACGGCCCCAGACACTTGCACATGCCCTGAAGGCTGGACCGGGGTCGACTGCAGCGAGCCCGTGTGTGAGCTCCGCGCTGACGCACAAACGATCCTCGAATTGCAAACGACTGACCCGGAGAAAATCAAGGACTTTGAGCTTGATCCATGTCAGAATTCAAAAAGGTTTCTGTACGAAGGTTTCTTAGCCTCACAAGGAAATTGCAGTGCACCCAATACATGCACGTGTTTCTGCAAGCGTCGCGCGTACCTTAACGAAGACGGAGAGTGGACTGAAGAGCCCTGGCATCATCCATTGGGAAAGGATCCTCCGATTGGTTACATTGAGGGCACCTTGCAATGTATCGAGGGTTACGAGGGAATCAAAGACTACGAAACGGGTCTCTTCAAGTCTTGTCATCTCATCATCTATCGCCCCAACTGGTATGAGCAGTATGCAATCATGCTTATTGTGTTTGGCTGCTTCATTCTCCTTTGTATGTTCGGGACATACATTTGGATCCGTCGTCGGATCCGCCAGCGTTATCTCCTTGCTCGTGCAGAGCGCCGCCAGGGGCTTGAAGAGGATGAGGTATCGCCGAAACGCCGCCGAAAGAGGCGAAATGGCGACAAGACTGTCAAGAAGAAGAAGAGGCGCAATTCGCGCAAGGTCATGTGATGAACGAAAGAAAGAAAAAATTGATCTGTCGAATACCAATCGTTGCCAGTGAATGAAAGTCCAGCCTGAGCTATTCAGAAAGGGTCAAATGTGCGTCGCCCTTTCAATCAATTGCGCAACGTGTACCTACCTCACTTCTGTTGGAAAACCAAAGAATTTTACAATGGCGTGGCAAAAGAACGATGCCTATCGCAAGCAAAAACCAAAAGAAAATAAATCGCAAAGAAAGCCAGGAGAGAAATGCTCGAAACATAACGCGCAGTCACGGCCAGTAAACCAGGTCGAAATAGGGTAGAACTTTACTGTCCTTGCTGCTGTTGGCGCCACTGCACCCCATTATATTCGTCTCGTCGTTGCTTGATGAATTACCTTCGACAAGCTCTTGCGGAACCTTGGTCACGGTCGCGTCGTTGACGAAAATCCGCTCCCGCCCCTCTGGCCAAACAAGCTCAGAAACGTCTCTTGTTGGTTGTGCATTTTTCTTGAAAAAATGGAAAAGCAAGGTAAAAAAAATTACGAAGGTTACACTTGACCCTTGTACCGGTGCTTGCGCAAGTACTGCGTTCGCAGCGACCGGAGATTTTCACGACCGCCTTCGCCAAGCAAGGTGTGAAGCTGCTGAACCTCCTTTGGCGACGCCAAATCGAACCAAATGAAAGCGATGAGCTGCAGACTCTTGCGCAGCTTGGCATCGAGCGTGGCACCGGCGGCCCAGCCTGGGCGCTCTCTTAGGTACTGCGCAAGCCAGAAAACGGTATAATGACGATAGATGGTCTTGTGTGGGACAATCTCTTCGCAGGCGCGCAGCACAGCTTGCAGAGCGTACGACGCGTGGTCCACATCATCGTCACTAGATAATCCAGCTTCGTGATAGCGAAGAATGGCATCGCAGCAGGCGCGAACTCCGCTCACGGCCAATGCCGGACACTTGCGTGAGATGGATGGACCATGACTCTTGAGGAGCGAAAAGAAAAGCTCGCAGCTTGTCTGGAGCAAGGCGCCACTTCCGCGCATCTGCGCCTCGTTGGCTTGTTTCGCAGCTGCGGCGAGCGCTGCACGAGTGTTGCATAGGTGCCCGGTTCGCCATAAGTTCGGGCTGTACAAGAGGAGCTCTTGCATGGCGGCCATGCATGCGCGCTTGGCTTGTAAGTCCACGGGGGTAGAACAGTGCCGAATGAGACTCGCAAGGACCGCAGCGCCCACGGTGCGATCGAAAGTCCCATGACGCTCGCTCGATGATTTTGTCACAATGGGAAGCACGTGCAAGAGAAGAGGCGCAAGGTTTGCGTCGGCGGCAAAGGCCGATGACAGTGTGCCCAACAGCTTGGGGAGCTCTTCGGCGCACTGTGCCATGGAAAGCATATCGGCCACCACCTGACTCACATGCAGATTATCGCCCTGCGAAAAGCTCTGAAGAAGAGAGCGCAAGAGAAGCTCCGAAGGAGGCTTTGTGGTATCCTGACTTTGGCAAATGCGCGCATTGCGATGCATGGCGCTGACGAAGGCAACGTCATCCGCGCTTTGCAGTGCAGAACCATTGGCTACGAGACGCGAAAGACGCGTGATGAGCTGCTTGGCGACCTTGTCATCAAGCTTTTGACGGACAACAACGGCCTGAAAGTCCAAAGCAACAACTTGGAGCGCCTCGGAAGATTCCAAAATGGGAAGCTGAAGAGCCTGGACAACAGCTGGGGCACGGAGTGTTGGCCCGCCGCTCGCCATACTTTTTCGGTAAAAGTTCACACAACTTTGAAGCAGGGTCGCAAGATTGCTCTCCTCATTGTCGCGAAGTGCAGTGCGCACTACCTTGGCAAGAGCTTCCTCCGCACCTACCTCGAGGCACGCGGCACTCCAAGCGCGAAGAAGGCCCAGTCCTGCCTCGGACGCGTGTTTTGGCAGACTCGGCGCAGAGATGAGATTCTGGATCGTGGCCTGGATCACCTTTTCTTGGCAGAGGCCATTCCATTGCCGAAGCAGTGTCTCGGCCATGCAGAGGCTGCCTTGTTGAAGTAAAAGCGTGTGCGCTTTTTTGCTCGAGGCATGCTCGATCAGTGTCTTTGCATGCGTTTCAAGCAGATACCCGTCGGGGAGCGCGGCGATGAGCCCAATGCAAAATGTACGCACGTCCTCGTCCTTGAAGGATGTGGCAATTCGATCGCTCAGCACACTGACCAAGCGGTCCCGCACCGCGCGAAGCTCGTAAAAGCTTGCCCGGAGAAAAGGCTCCGTGTCCATTCCCAAAATAACGATCAACAAGACCTCGTCGATGATGCCGTGCATGCTGGGTGAGGCATCCAAGAGGGGCAGATGCTCAAGAACGACATTGGCCTGATCCTTGACGTGAGCTGAGACGATTCGCACCACTTGGCCGCGAGACTGGGTTGACAATGCCGCATCGCGCAAACTCGCGAGCGCCAGGCGGGTTAACGACCGGTACGCGGTATTGCGGACCAGCTCCGATGTATCTGACGCATTGATCGTCTCACGAAGAGCGCGCTCGAAGCGAAGCGCAGATTGGCACAGCGACTCGCCAGAAGCCATCGTAGGCCCGCGCTCTCGCGCATTCACGTCGGAGGCAGTGACGCCGTGAACATCTTCTTTGTTCGACATTTGAGAATACCGAAAGTCTGCGCAGAGATGCTCAAGAGACTCGAGAGCATCGTAAACAACAAGATCAGCAACAGCGGCGCCAGTCACCTCGTCTGCTGCATCTGCACGCTCGAATCGTTCCAAGAGTGGGGTGGCAAGCGCGGCAAAATCCTGTGCACTATGATCAGTAACCGTGACGTAGCGCATGAACCAGGCGAAAAGAGTGGCGATGCACAATTTGGTGTCTGCGGAGGTCTTTTCGAGGCGCGCTTGCTCTATGGCTTCGAGGAGTGAGGTCCACACCTGCGTGTACTGGCCAGGGGCGGCGCGAGAAAAGATACCGCCAATGCCGGCCTCAACATTTTCATCTGCACGAAGCGCCTCTAGTGAGAGAGATGGATCCGTCTTCATGGCGGCGATGTATAGGGGTAGAAAAAGGGGAATCTGACGCAGTCGCGAGTATGTATCGACAAGGCGAAGAACGAGCTCCGTACCTGGGGCATACGTTAGTGCCGCAAAACTGGCAGAGTCTATCGACGAGGTAGACTCCAAAGCCCCGGCCCGCGACATTGCAAAGGCGAGGTGCAGAACATCGTGCAGCTGCGCGTGGATGATGCGGTGATCAGCCTCGAGAATCAGGGCAATCACGTGGACTTGCCCAGCAGATTTGCGTGGATCTAAGCTTGCGCGGTCGGTATCTCTCGTGTGCGGGCGCATGATCGAGGAGGTGAACCAGTGCGTGAGCTGATCAGTGTCAGCAACCCGAGAAATTTCAAAAGCATGGTAATCCAACATGACGCGCAAAATACCTGCGCACGACATGAGCGCTGGTGCGTGGGCCACGCCGGCCGATGCGGCATGGAGCATCTCGATGCAAAACTTCATCTCATGAGAAAGCTTGCCTTTTGTCTTGACAGCCTCAGATGACACTCTTTGCACCTGGCTCAGATACATTGCCGTGAGTTCAGGGACGAGCGCGCAAAGAGGGCCGTCGCCGTTTGCGGCACCGTCTCGAATTGCGCTAAACAAGCTCGCGACGTAGCTGGGGGCACGTTTAGATTGTTTCTTGGACTCGTCAAGGGCTCGCCAGGTGACGCACGCGGAATTGTAGTGCTCAATGGCCTCATCGTGAAACAAGCACTTACGAAGCACGCTGTCAATGGTATGTACTCCGACCTTGCACGCTGGACTCGATGAAGCAATTTGCGGTGAATCCGAAACAAAATCCGAAGCCGAAGCCGAAGCGGGAGGATCAGGAGCAGTAGGAGCAGGAGCAGGAGCACCAGGAGCAGCAGACTTCGGAAGAGGGAATAGGGCGACTGTGGGCGACGGCGAGAGACGGAGGCGAGCAGCTGCAAGAGGGACGAGCAAGTTCTTGAGGAGGATTTCAACGAGCTTTTTCGAAGATTGCGCGTCTGACTGCTCAAGGAGCTGCATGTTGACCTGCTGCAATAGACGCGCCGAGGCGTCAAGAAGCGGGACCGTCGCCTCGGTCACAAGCTGGCAGCAAGCAGCGGCGAGCGACACGAGGCTATTGAAATCTGGACGATAGCCAAGCTTGGTGGAAAAGAGTCGCACGATAGTGGTGAGCGTGTCTAGGTCCTGAGAAGCTGCGAAAGACTTGGTAGCCTTTGCCGTCGCCGCAAGAACCCTGAAGCCCAGCTTGGCGGGAATGACACCCCAGCCAGAGCACATGGCCAGATTCTCAGCGGCACTTTCAAGGGCACGCCAAAGCTCAGGGTCCTCAGGTTTGATGGCCACCGCGCCACAGGCCCATTCGACGACCGCGCGAAGGAGTGCCATTTGGGACGCGGTGATGCGCAATGAGAGCGCACAAGCGACGTCATCATTTCGCGCCGCCCTTCGAACTTTCGTTGCGGTCGCACGCTCGCTGTCCTCTCTTTGCTCTTGTTCCCTTGAGTTTGCAGGGTCTCCGCTGGACTTGGCCAGCGTGCGCAGGAACTCCACGGCGAGCTCGTGCTGCTGGCCCAGGAGCTTGGTCTCCTTCTTTCTCAGCAGCGTCAGCGCGACCTCCACATCGTCCTCGCGGCGACGCTTCTTCCCTGCACCGCCGCCGCCGCCTCCAGCAGCCTCCTTCTCGATGACGCCCATTCTCTTCGTCGCCGCTCGCGCCTCGCTTCGCGCCAGCCAAGCCTTGCTCGCTTGCTTGCTTTGCGCTGCGCTCAGCTCGTTGCCGGGGCCACCGGTGCTCCGGACGGGATCCCCGCACACACCTTCACGGCACACACCCCCTTCGCGCGCACCCCCTTCTCCTTCCCTCCCTCTCTCCCTCTGCGCTGTGTGACTTCGGGGACCCCTGCGTGACGCCTTACTGCCTTAAGGCGGGTGGCGCTGCGCGCGGGTCGCGGCGCGGATACTCGAGTGTACGGATGCGCGCAGCAAGTGGGCGGCGGCGCGGCAAGTGCGCTATGCGCGCGCGCAAGTGCGCTATGGGCGTGCTTACGTGGCCGCGCCGCTGCCTCTGCTTGGCCGCCCTTCTTCGCCTCTGGCTCGTCTCCTGTAGTGCAGGGGTCTGTCTGTCTGACTGTCTGTCTATAGTCCAGTGTAGCGCGGCATAGTCGCAGTCTCCGCTCTGTCTGTCTTGTCTTGCTCTCTGCCTGCCTGCCTGCCTCTCTATCTGCCTGCCTGCCTGCCTGTCTGCCTGTCTGCTGCCTGCGTCTGTCTGGCCTGCTGCTGCCGGCGCCGCTGCTCTGCTGCTGCCAGAGCTCCTCTCCCACGGCAGCAGCGCGACGCAGCAGCGCGCGGCGAGGCGAGGCGAGGGCGCGCAGTCAGACGCGGCGGCAGCAAGGTACGTGCGGGCGGCCCTCGCGGCCCCGGCGGCGAGGCGAGGCGAGGCGAGGCGGAGATGGCGGAGATGGCGGAGATGGCGGGCGGGCAGGCGATGGCGAGGCGGGCCAAGGCCACGGCCACGGCCGCCGCTGCCGCGAGCTCGCTCGGCTGGGGCGGGCGCGAGCGGGGGCGAGCCGCGGGCGGAGAGAGGCGGAGCGCCGCGCTTGTCGTCCTTGATCTGCGAAACATCTGATTGGCTTGGCCAAGGAAGGGGGGATAAGGGAAGGGAGAAGATAAACGATGTGAAGGAGGGCGTGTGCGGCGGGCCCAGCGCGATCCTTTCCGGCGTCTAGCGAGGATCGGTTCATGCGACTGGCCCCGCACAGTGATTCGTGCTCGACGTGCGCCAGAATGTTGAGGAGAAATTGAAATTATCGAAAAGAAGAAAGAGGGTCCTCTAAACTTCAAAACGCGAAGCTAGAAGACTAACGAGATAATTGTGGCATTCCATTTGACGCGCACGTGTCGGTATCCGCGCCCAACACACTCACACTCTCACACACACACAACAGGCCAGAGTAGCGCTAGCAAGGAAAGATGCACCGCTTCATGCAGAGGCGCGGTATGGCGTCGTTCGCGGTCAAGTCGCTCCTCGAGGACAAGCTGACGCAGTTCCCGACCAAGAACGCGCTGCGTGTGACACATCAGAACATTCGCTGGACGTACGCTAACCTGCACGACCACAGCTCGGCCGTGGCAAACGGCCTCGTCGACGTGGGCCTCGCACCCGGCGGCTGCGTGGGCGCCGTGCTGGGAAACAATGCGGAGCACGTGAGCGTAATGCTCGGCGCAGCAAGCGCCGGCATCAAGGTAGCCTCCGCTAGCGGATCCGACAAGGTCACCAAGGACAGCCTGGATAAGCTCCTCAAGGAGAACAAGTGCTCTGTTCTCTTTGTTTCCTCAGACAAGGTCTCTGTCGTGTACGAGCTCATCCCCGAGCTCAAGGGTATGCGCATGGACCAGTCCGTGGAGCTCAACATCTCGGCGTACCCTGAACTCAAGTACATTTGCCACACCGGACTCGCTGCCGTGCCGGGCCTCCACCGCTTCCGTGATATGCTCTTGTACAACGCTATCCCGGATCGCCTTGAGGGCATCACCGAAAAGGACGATGCGCCCTTTCTGGTCTACGTTGACGGTTCCTCGGGCGCCACCAAGTCCGAAATGACCCAGAAAGAGGCTATTGATGCCGCTAAAAAGAAGGCTTCGGATCTCAAGATCGAGACTGACGCAAGGGTCCTTTTCAAGGTCCAAAAGGACTTCCCGCCCAACCTCGTGCTCGGCACGCTCGCGAGCGTCGGTTCGCTGGCCCAGCTGGTCATTCCTTCGGAGTCTTTTGACGAGGCTGCCTGCGCCAAGGCGATGGAGGAGGATGCATGCAATGTTACCCTCAAATAAATCTCCCTCATCTCTCGCGTCACTTCTTTTCCCGTCACCATCCCTTTCTCTCTTCTCCCACTACTTTTTTTTTTCGAACGGCCTCTTCTCTCCTCTTGCACTGCAGCTTTGGATAGAGACTCCAGCGATGGCGTTGCTATTTCACTTGACTGCTCTTCGGCTTTCGCTTGATGGAGCTAGCGCTCTTGTCTGTCCTTAGAACCCCTGTGTGCTACAACGAAAGAAAAAATAAAACAAAAACCCTGCCTGTCCTGTCATGGCTTTTTTCTCCTTTTTCTCCTCATTTTTTGCATCCTTGCTGTTGTTCATTTTCTTGTCTGCTTTGGTTTGGTTTGATTTACTTTGGTTTGCTTTGCTTTCCTCTTATTAATCGATCGTCTTTTCCTTGTTGGCTTGTTTCACTTGCTTGGCTTGCTTACCTGTCTGACTCACATCAGGCCGAAAGCTTAATCGCTTCTCAATCCTGAGAAACCATCAATAGGCTCATGCCGTTTCTTTGCGTGCGTGTGAATTTCTGCAATTATCAGACAACTTTCAGAAAACAACTAAGCCTAGGCCTGGGCTAGTCAAGGGCATTTACATTGTACATTTTATTATAATTTCGATTCGAATTCGTTGTCATCACAGGGAAGGAAGGGATCATAAAACTTCACTCTGAAGATGTAGGACCGTGAGCGTCTCCACCCCGACCGCTTTCAGATGTTTCACCCTCGCCAGGACCAGTGGGGCCTTTGTCTTTTTCGCCTTTGTCATCACTTTCTTTATCGCTGTTATCGTCGTGACCATGGCCGTGGCCATGTGAATGACAGACACATCCAGTATTTTTCCTTGTTTTCTTCAAATGACTTGGTGCTCTTCGGCCGGCAAACTCGGGATGCCGTTTCCTAAACTCGTCCTCTTCGTCGCTGTCGTCGGATTCGCTATCGCTCTCATCAAAGGCCTTGGGCTTGTGATAGATACAGCACCGGTTCGACTTCTTCCTGTTCATATGCTCGTTGTTCACCACATCTTCCCGCCAGCTCACGTGCGGACGCTCCTCTTCGGCCGTCGCCGCCGCACCTTGCCCCGTCGCCGCGCCATCTCCAGCCAGTCGCAGCCGCAGCACGGCGCCGTCGCCGCTGTTCGTCGCCGTCGCCGTGCGCGTTTCGGCCCCGGCGTGGTGGCCCTGCGCGCGCTCCATCCTCCTCCGCTACTGCCGCCGCCACTGCTGCTGTTGCTGCTGCTGCTGCTATTCCTGAACAAGTCAAGTCTACCCGGCGCCCTTCCTCGATGTCCGGGCCCGCGCGCAGCACAGCCTGCCTGCCCGCCTGCCGCGCTCGCGCTCGCGCTCGCGCTCTCGGTCTCGGTCTCGGTCTCGGTCTCGGTCTCGGTCTGCGCATCGCCCGAAGCGCGCTGGCGCACTCGGAACGTGTGGAACCCTGGGATTGTTCTGGCTGGGGAGAAGAATCTTTACGTTCGCTGTCCTCGCAAAGAAGCAGGGAAGCGAGAGCACGACGGGTGCAGCTGCAACAACAGCAGGCAGCAGCGGGCGGTTGGGTTGGGAGCGAGCAGTCACTCTTCACGCGCGCGCGCGAGAGAGAGACCCGGCGCTCGCCAGGCAGGCGTCTGCGGCGCGTCGCCGCGAGGTGAAGGAAGGCGGGGGATCCAAACGGGGGAGAAGGGGGGCGAAAGAAAAGGTTGGGCCGCAGAGACCGGCGGCCATGACGTCGCGCCAGGTCGTCTCGTTGGCGGCCTTTGCGGCGACAACGGCCGCCCTCGTGCGCTTGATTCGCACGAGGGCGCTCGCGAGAGACCCACTGCAGTGGCTCGAAGAGGTGGACTCCACCGAGGCCCTCGCTTGGGTGGAGAAGCAAAACAAAGCCCTCCCTGTGGACGGTAAGGGTCAGACTTACGAGCGAATCCTTGAAATCCTCGACTCCAAGGAAAAGATCCCGTATGTGGGCAAGA
Source organism: Schizochytrium sp. CCTCC M209059 (assembly GCA_000818945.1). Lineage (NCBI taxonomy): Eukaryota > Bigyra > Thraustochytrida > Thraustochytriidae > Schizochytrium > Schizochytrium sp. CCTCC M209059. The sequence goes on from KN805443.1 coordinate 16,082, forward strand.
TCGGCGAGCGGTACTATAACTTTTGGAAAGACGACAAGCACGAGCGTGGTATCTGGCGCTGCACGACACTCGATGAGTATGAAAAGAAGGAACCCAAGTGGGAAACGATCATCGATGTCGACGCTCTCGCTGCGCAAGACAAGCAAAAGTGGGTCTGGAAGGGATACACCCTGTTGGACGAAGGCGATGATGTCGAACCGGAAAGGATCCTCGTCAAGCTTTCACCCGGTGGCGGAGATGCTGTGATCGTCCGCGAGTTCGATATCAAGACGCGCAAGTTCCTAGATGCATCGCAAAAGCCATTTGTTATCCCCGAAGCAAAGCTCCAGGTTTCATGGAAAGACCGCGATACGCTTCTCATTTGCACGGACTTTGGCCCTGGATCGCTCACTAGCTCGGGATACCCTCGCGTTGTAAAAGAATGGAAGCGCGGTACGCCCTTGGCTGACGCCGAGACAGTTTTCGAAGGCAAGGAGGCAGATGTGATCATTGGCGCCGGGTACGTGCGCGAGAGACTCGGTATCGAATTTCAAATCTCTTCGCGTGCCCCCGGATTTTACTCGAATGAAATTTACGTGCACAGCGTCACGGGACTGAAGAACGACGATGGTAGCACCTTTGCCTTGCCAACGGTACCTCTCAAGATCCCCGTTCCTGATGATGCAGACACGAATTATTTCGCGGATCAAATTCTCGTGGACCTGCGCTCTGACTGGAAAGGTTTCAAGTCGGGTTCCTTGCTCAGCATCCCCATGGTCAAGCTTCTCGCTGCGGCAAGCCCGGAAGAGGTCCAGGCCGCCGATCTGCAGCCGCTCTTCACGCCATCGGAGCGCGTTGCCTTGTCTGGCCTCACCAAGCTCAAGACGAGGCTTCTCGTGGAAATTCTTGATAACGTGCGTTCGCGGATTGACGTCTGGCGATTTGATGCAGCGGGTCGCAAGTGGATCAAGGACAGTGTGCCCGAGGGCCAGGACGGCCGCAACGCAAGCATGAACATGATCAGCACCTGGGCTCTCGACGGCAAGCATTCTGACCTGTACTGGTCCACGACTGAGGGGTACACGCTCCCTTGCACGCTCTCGCTTGTCGATGTCACGGGTACGCACCCGACCAAGGTGCTCAAGCAAGAGCCCACGCGCTACGACGCCAAGGATATCGTCGTCGAGCAATTCCAGGCGACTTCCAAGGATGGAACCCTGATCCCTTACTTTCAAGTTGGCCGCAAGTCTTCTTCCTCTGGCGCAGCTGCCCGGCCAACGCTACTCTACGGCTATGGCGGCTTTGAGATTCCGCTGACGCCGGCTTACCAGACAACGACCGGTGTGAGCTGGCTCGAGAAGGGCAATGTCTACGTCTGTGCCAACATTCGCGGCGGCGGCGAGTTTGGACCGACCTGGCACCAGGCCGCTCTCAAAGAAAATCGTAACAAGGCGTACGAAGATTTCGAAGCTGTTGCTCAAGATCTCATTCGTCGCAAGGTCACGACCGCGGCCAAACTTGGCATCATGGGCGGCTCTAACGGCGGTCTTCTCATGGGTAATATGCTCACGCGAAGCCCGGATCTCTTTGGCGCCGTGGTCTGCATGGTTCCTCTGCTTGATATGAAGCGCTACACCAAGCTTTTGGCTGGCGCGTCTTGGATCGCAGAGTATGGCGACCCGGACACGTCTGATTGGGATTTCTTGCAAAACTATTCTCCCTACCACAAGCTCAAGGCGGGCACGAAATACCCGCCTGTCTTGTTTACGACTTCGACACGTGACGACCGCGTTGCCCCTGCGCACTCGCGCAAGATGGCCAAGAAGATGATGGATATGGGCATCAAGGACGTTTTTCACTACGAAAATGTGGAGGGTGGTCACGGTGGTGCGTCAACCAATGCGCAACGCGCGTACATGTGGACCCTTTGCTACCAGTTCTTGGACAAGTACCTTGTGGACAAGGGTTCCAACCTGTAAGTATCCCAATTGGTTGATTGGTCCATCGGTCCATCGATCGGACGGATTAGTCGAGAGGAAATTGAAAGTTGGTTTTTTAATAATAAGCGAAACAAGCTCTTGACCTTCTTCCTCTTCCAGCCGCAAAAACGGCATCGAACGAATCTTTTTATCATTCCTATCAGCTTGTTGAAACAAAGCGCTGCAGGCCCAAAATTTTCTACCAAGGCAGAGACAGGCAGGCGGGAAAGTGGAACAGATTTTTTTTTTTACTCGGAACGGAAGACAAGGCCCGTTACGCTATGCAACATGCTCTGGATCATACCAGTGCCGCGGCATACCGGCGCGCTCGCGGGCAACGTCATGAAAGGGCGGTTTGAGCTGGCCATGAAACTTGCGAAGAACGATATCCTTAAAACGCGCATCGCAAGCTGCATCCTGCTGCTCATGCCCCGGGGCGCTACTCACTGCGCCAATCTCGTCCACCTCACCAGTCACCACGAAACGAAACCAGCGAATACCCTTGCCAACGTGCGAGATTTCCTCTGTGAAAATTGCCTCGAGCATATCGGCGGACTCTGGATCGTCGCGATCGTTGAACTTGCAGAACGTGTTGGGCGCAACGTCGAGCCCACGTGCCTCCAAAACCATGTGCTCAACCACAAGTCGGTTCTCCACAAGATCGGCGGTCTCCTTGGCCGAGTCCCACAGGCCAGCATGCGTTGACATGGCGCCATATGCGCTGCCAAAATCATGCAGGCGAGATTCCCACATGAGGAAATGACGTGCCTCGTCGTCTGCGACCTCGACCCAGTCCTCGTAAAATTCCCGGGGAAAGTCAACGCCTTGCGCGCCACCAAAACCGAAGCGAGCCACCATGTCCCATGAGAGATCTACTGCCATGGACTCGATGTGAGCCAAGGCGTGCACCATTTTGATGCGGTTCTCCAATGATCCTCCACCGCCACGCTTTGGCACAGCGCGAGCGTCAACAGTCTCTACATCCCGGCCAGGTTCCTCGGGCACAGCCTGCGACGTTTCTCCGTCGAGAGGCATGACCCCATCGCGAAAGAGACGAGCGGCAGTCAGGGTCAGCGATGCCTTGCGACGCGGATTGGCCTCCTCAAGGCATCGAATCGCCGCGGCGCGAAGGCTGAGACCTTCGAGCGCCTTGATATCTTCGGGGAGATCAATCAAATGCTCCCAGCGCTTGCGGAATGGCTCGAGTTCGCGCGTGGGGAAACCGTCGAGAATTTGCGGCTCGCGCCGTCGAGTCAATTTCTGTTGCTGTTTCTGTTTCTGCTTTTGTTTCTGTTTAAGCTTTTGCTTCAGCGCTTGCTCTCGTTGCTGCTGCTTTTCGCTGACCTTTTTGCTCTCGCCTGTCTTGGACTGCCCGTCGTTGCTTCCCTCGCCTTGCGAGCCGTAGCGCAGCTGGACCGCGAAGAGCGCCTCCCGCGCCGACGAGTCCTCCAGGACGCCCATTCTCCGGTACGGGCCAGACCAGCTAGCCTACGTTTGAGTTTTTGCGTGCACACGCGAAGAGGACAACTATTCTTCTTCTTCTTCTTCTTCTTCTTCACGGCAAGGCCTCCTTGCCGCTACGGCCTGCGCTCTTTTCTGTTCTGCGCCCTGACGCTTCCCGCGTCCCTCTCCTTCCGAACTCATCTGCGGCGGCCGGTGGTCCGCCCGCGAGCGAGCTCTATGCGTTCGCTCATAGACAAAGAGACGCTTCCTTTGTGTCCCGCCAAAAATCCGTTCTGCGCCGGCCGAGGGCGGCGGCTCAGCTCTTGTGCGCGAGCGCTCTCAAGGTTATCACATGATCTTCATAAGACTATGATCGCACTGTGAACAGGGATTGTGCTGCTGCAGGCAGGCACGGTGAGGAAAAGGAAAAAGGAAAAAGGAAAAGGAAGGAGTCCTGAGGACGGACCACTTTTATTGCCGGCACGGCAGAGACGATCGCGAGGCGGCACGCACGCAGCGCGTGGCACTTGCTGTGTCGCGCGTTCATCTTACGCTGTACTTTATAACGCAGGCTTGCGCAACCAACTTCCGCGCGTGCGCGTACACGTGCGCGTGTACGTGAGCGGCGCCTTTGTGTGCTCTGCACTTTCTCGCGCAAGAGACGCTCAAGACCTTTCTATTTCGTGTCCGGCGGCATAGACTCCCGCAAGCAAGAGGACATAGAGAGTGCCTAGGTTGAGGTGCACTCGTGCCCGTCCATTGATTGCTGCTGGAAAGAAGCGCGAGCTGATAAAGTATGCCCGAGGATACGACGCGCGAGTGCGTCAAAGTCGTCGTGCGATGTCGTCCTCCAAACAAGAAGGAAATCGCAGAGAAGCGCAAAAGTATCGTGAAAATGAACACTGAAACAGGATATGTCACCCTCGAGAATCCTCGTCAGGAAGGCAGCACCAAAGGATTCACCTTTGATGCTGTCTACGACAAAGACTCCACGCAGCGAATGGTCTATGACGAAACGGCCTTTCCCCTTGTGGAGAGCGTCCTGGAGGGATTCAATGGAACAATCTTCGCCTACGGCCAAACTGGGTGCGGAAAAACGTGGACCATGTCTGGAATGGAAGACCCGGATCCTGGTTCGCTCCTCATCGAGGAGCGCGGTAAGCTACGCGGCATCATTCCAAACTCATTCGAGCACATTTTCAACACAATCAAGCTCAGACACGCATCAGAAGAAGAAGGAACAGAGAAAACCTGTGAATTTCTCGTGCGAGCCACCTATTTGGAAATCTACAACGAGGAAATTCGGGATCTCATGTCTCCGGACCCCAAAAAGAAACTCGAACTCAAAGAATCACCTGAGAAGGGCGTCTACGTCCGTGATCTCATGTATGAGGTTGTTGATAACCGAGATCAGATTGATGCCGTACTCGCTCGGGGCAACAACAATCGTACCGTCGGAGCGACGCTCATGAACAGCGTCTCATCACGCTCGCACTCAATCTTTAGCATTGTCATCGAGGTCAATGAGACAGATGCTGCGGGAAACAACCATATTCGCGCCGGAAAACTGAATCTTGTCGACCTTGCCGGAAGCGAGCGGCAGAGTAAGACGGGAGCCAGCGGGGATCGTCTCCGCGAAGGCTGCAAAATCAATCTCTCACTCTCTGCGCTGGGCAATGTGATCTCCGCTCTAGTCGATGGCAAAGGTCGACATATTCCATACAGAGATTCTAAGCTCACTCGGTTGCTGCAGGACTCGCTGGGTGGAAACACAAAGACAGTCATGATCAGTGCAATCAGTCCAGCTGACTACAACTACGAGGAGACGCTGTCTACGCTGCGATACGCAAACCGTGCAAAGAACATCAAGAACAAGCCTATCATCAACGAAGATCCCAAAGACACCCTTTTGCGCCAGTACAAAGACGAGATTCTCAAGCTCAAACGCATGCTCGAAATGCAAATGAACGCCTCAAATCCGTCACATTACTCCGCGCCCGCGATCGAGTACGCAGTCACACATGCCGTCGAGCAATCCGGTGGCAGCAGTCGCAACGGCAGCAGCAGCGGCAGCAGCAGCAGTGGTAGCAACAAAAACAGAAACAGTAGAAACAAGGACGAGGATGCCCAGGTAGAGACCAAAGTGGTGGAAGTCGAGAAAGTCGTCGAGAAGGTTGTGCCCGACAAACTCGTAGAGGCCGAAAACCGCGCATTGCAGGACTATAGCGACGCTGTTGTCGAGCAAAGAAACAGACTGGGCGAAGAACTCGATCGCAAAGAAGTCGAAATGGAACGTCATCAACGAGAGCGCGAAGGACTTGAAAAGAAGCTTCGCAGGCTCGAAAGTCACGTCCTCGGTCAGGATAAAAACGTCAAGGAGGACGAGCTTCGCAAAGAAAAGGTGATCGAGGCACGCAAGCAGCGAGAGCTTCGCAAAGCCCAGCTCAAGCTCAAAGAGCAGCAACGCAAGGAAGCCGAGTTGCGACAGGCCAAGGAGCGCGCAGAAGAGGAAAAGCGACTAATCGAGGAAGAATTCAAAAATGCTCAGGGGACTGCTGAGGCCAAACAAAAGGCTCTCCGCGCTCTCAAGCGAAGCATGGCTTCCAAAATGGAGAAAGTTCGGCTCGAAATGCAAGAACTCGAAGAGGAGTTCCAGGACGAGCGTGAGTCGCTGCTGGAGACCATTCGCGAGCAAACACGCGACATCAAACGTTTCGAGCAGGTCATCGAGCTCTTTCTGCCCGCCACTGAACGCTCCAAACTATGGGAGCTTTCCCTCTGGGACGACGAGACTGCCGAGTGGAAACTTCCAAAGCTGCGGCCGCGAAAAGGCTTCAAGCCACTCCGTTTACCCGATGTCAAGAATAAGCACAGCGCCTTGGATGACGACGAGCACGAACTCGAAGGCGGCATCGAAGTAGAAGGGCCGCCAGCACGATCGCCAGACAAAAGACGCAAATCGAAGTCATCTACGAAACAGTCACGTGGCAAGCGTCTCTCCTTGGATGGACTCTCCGCAGTTGACCCACAAGGACGAGGAACGGTAGAGATGCCACCCATTCATGGACCAGAAGAGCTTAGTCCCACGGAACTTGCCGAACGCAAAGCCGAGAGACGGCGCGAACGACGCAGGCTTCGCAGACTGCTTCGAGAGGAGCGTCAACAAGCAGGTGGCGAGTATGGCGAAGCGAATCCTGTCGACCGTGACGAGGACGAAGAGGATGATAACGAAGACGACGACGACGGAGAAGAAGAAGATGAGGAAGACTCGTCCTCATCGTTGGTGCTGCACGACCTGAGCCCTCGCAACAGTACGAGCACCACCCACGATGCCTCGGAAGCTCCTCAAGGCCAACCTCGACTACAAAGTCGAAGGCGAGGACGTTGTAAGTCTTCCACATCCACAGCCTCAGAGGGCGGCAGCGCCAAGGACGAGCCAGACGAGCGTCGCGATTTTGATCATGAGAAGCGCCGTCGCCCCAAGTCGCGTGCCTCCAAGCGAGCATCCTCGTCATCTGTAGCCCCAACATCTAAGAATTTGGTCGGTAGCATGGGACCAAACAAGGTCGATACCGGCGTTCTCGACAATGACACACTGCAACCTCTTGACTGGACTACGGAGGATCTTCCCATTGACGGCGACTTTGGAAGCGCAGGATATGGCGACCGCTGCCAATCTCGCCAGGGAAGGCGTCCCAAGACACCAGGCAAGAATACTGTCCAACCTGCAAGTGGTGGCCTTCACGCTTGCGACGCACCTCGTCAATTGGCGCCCCTGTAAACTATTGAAACGTTTGGCAAGGTTAATCTATTTTGTTTTGTTTGTAGGTACGATTTCACCGGGTCGGTCTCTCTGTTTCGCTCAGCCGCACTGGCAACAAGAATGACGACAACAACAAGTCGCGAAAGTGGCGATTATAAGCGACAGTACTTATTGCACAATCAACATCGATCATGACATGACAACACCATCATAAAAGAACAAGTAACTTCAACAGCAAGCGAGCGAGCAAGCAAGCGAGCAAGCAAGCAAGCAAGTAAACAAGTAAACAAGCAAGTAAGCAAAAGCAACAACGATTTTACGAAAATGTGGTGTCCCCGCTCATCTTATATAAAGTATCGAAGTCAAAACATCATCCATCCCTCAGAAGATCCGCCAAAGAAAAGCTGGCTGACGTGCTCCACACACGTTGAGCTCCCGAGCTTTCAACTGCGAGCAAGACAACCTCCAAGACGTCGAGATGATCGTCGCCCGAGACTTGGTCGGCTTTCAAAAGCATCGAATACGTGACCACATTGACCTGCTCGCCTTGAGGAGGCACCTTGGGAATGAGCACCGAAAGCGCGCCATCCCAAAGCAGATGTTCGCTGACTGGGCCAGGGCGCACGTATAGCGAAACGGAAAGGTCGCGAAGTACCTCGGTCTCCGATCGATTTTGCACGATTATGGAAATTTCGCTGCCCCCCTTGGCTTGACTCACGCTAAGCGCCAAGAGACCGGAATTGAGTCTGTCCGCAGCAGCAGGCGCAAGCACGGCTGTCGCCAAATCGACACGGCCCTTGCGGCTTGGATCGGTGCTCATGATCCATTCGACGCGCACCTTTTCATCCACCCAGGCTAACACGTCCTCAATCGGGCGATCGCTCTCCTTTTCAACGCGAATGGCGAGTCGATGTACCGAAAAGGGCCCAGCCTGGACCTGCGCTGGACTAGCTCCCCTACTTTTTGTCCAAGACGTCGACGCTTCGTCCGTCGCCACAGCGCGCAATTCGAAAGACTGAGATGCATCATTCTTGACGTCGAGAAGTACGAGAAACGACGAGCGATCGTTGGCTCGGACGGGATCGGGAAGGATGTCAATGCTGATGACCTGCATGCTGGGTTGCACATGCAGATCAAACGACATTGGGTAGCGACGCTCAAAGTCGAGGTCAGCGGCGCTGTACGTGATTTCTACGGAGGCGTTTTTACACCCTCGACATGCGCGGAGCACAAGCTGAAAGCGTTGGGGCGCAGAAAGCTCGCCATTCAGGGACTCCAGGGCGCTCTGCAACTTTCGATTCGTTTCCTCGAGCTGCAAAACCACCCGATTTACCTTGGGACGTTGTGACGGCAGCTTGGATGAAGATGTGATGAGATAGTCTGCGGCGGAAGAAGCCGAAGAGAACTCGCTCGATGCATCGGAGTCACGAGCCTCGCTGTCTTCAAATGCAAAAAGATCCAAAAGAGATGCGGCGCTGGAGCTTGCGTACGTCTCGGGCACTAGGTTTCGACGATAGATCTCTGCATTCGGAGCCTCAAAAGCTACCGAGGCCGTGAGTTCAATATCTGTAATGTGCACGCCCGAGGTACCGTGCATTTCGCATTCGATCGGGAGTAGCTCACCCTCAAAAAGCTCCGTCGGGCTCCGCAAGGCCACAGACTGGCGGTGAGTGAGATGCTCAAAGGCAAGGCATGGCATGACAGGAACGATGAGCACATTGAATGAATCTGCAATGGCGTGGTGGCTCTTGAGTCCGAGCGCAGAGACGTTGCAGCCACGAATAGAGTACTGCCCGCACGCGAGTGGGCGCGCAGACAGCGAGACCCGGTGACCCTTTTCGTGCGGGCGAAGTCGCAATGAAGCGCGATGACACTCGACATTGTCTTTTGGATCGACATCGAGAGAAATAGAGTCTACTCGTACTGGAAAGGCCATGGGATTAGAGAGAGTGACCAAAACGCTAAAGATTTCGTTTTGCGGCCAAGTCTTGTCCAATTTGGTGGCCTGGTTGCTCTGCGCAGCGAAAGGCGAATAGAACAAAGAGGCTGGCGCTGGGGCAGCAGAGCTCCCGCGTCGCCTTGTTCGTTTGTGGAGTTCAAGCGGTGGCGGCGCATCTATGAGCACCATGGCCTCGATGGCTGGAAAGGGGCATGGCTTGTGCAGGTATGTGAAACCGCCCGAACCAACGCAAGAGAGAATGACCTCGCTCAATTCGGTTTGATTCGCCTTGTCATCATTGTTTTGCAAGAGCTCTAGAAGCTGAAGCGTGTAGTCGATCGCCAGCTGGCCACGGCCGGCGTTTTGCGCTGCGTCCACGAGAATCTGCAACATTGTCCGCTTCAGAGCGACCCAGGCGACGTGGTCGCAAGCCAAGGACTTTTTCTTTTGCTCCGAGAGGTCTGCGCCCTCGAGCACATCAGAATCATCGTTACCGATGGAGAAACGTGGCAGAATGCCGAGACGCTCCCCGGCGAGCTGGTATAGAACGAGGCCGTCAGTCCAATCATACTCGTGCGCTGCAGCCTGCTGAAGCATGAACGATGCCTTGCGAGGATAACCTCGATGTTCAAAGATCATGGCGCTCTGGAGACAGACGTCGCGGAACAAGAGCGACGCAGCCCGCATCGCAACCTCTTCGTCTTCTAGCTCAGACTCTAGATTCCTCTCGCTTGAAAAGCTGTTGTCACGGGACGAGGGAGTGGACCCTCTACCAGCGCCAGCACCAGCACCATTGCCAGACCCAGCACTTGCAGGCGCCTTACCAAAAGACCTGGGCCCACTGCTTCCGTTTGAGCTTGCAGACTCTGGATCCCGCGACCTCTTTCTGTGGACGATGGACTTGGTTTGCGCATTTCGCAATTGGATGGCTGCCTTGCTCGACAGGGAGGCGAGGACTTTGACAGAGTCGGCCGGGGAATATGCGGCGAGCTTGAGGGCAACATCGGATTCAAGGGGCCAGAAGTGTGGATACTTGGCGTATAGGGCAGAAGCTTTGCGCAAGGCTTCTGCAACATCGGATAGAAATCGAGGCTCCTCGTCTGGGAAAAGTCGAGCAAGGTAAAGCGCAGAAGCACTGCCTTCGAGAGCTACGGCATGCCAAATAGCGTCAGCAGCAGAGGCACAACTGCGAATCGCAGCATTATGCAATTCAAGGGCGTCCTGAGGAGACCCTGCAAGAAGGGCGTATCCTGCAATCCAGGCCCTGATCCGGCCTGCCATGCGTGCGCGCATTTTCTGGTCATTAAGACGGTGCGATACCGCGTCGTCCCCGGGATAAGTCGTGCCGTGCATGACCATGTTGAGAAAGGAGTCCGACTCTACGGTTGCGTTTGTAGCCGTTAGCTGCGGGAGCGGCTTGGACTTGTTCTCGACGTGAGCGACCATTGCACGGCCTTCGCTAATAATTTTGTCGTATTTTTCGAGAAGCGTAGTAGAAAGATTACACAGGATCATCTCCATACGCAGATCATAATTGGAACTTCCATCCTCGTAGGTCTTTTCTGCGTCAAATATCTCCATGCCTCGACTCAGAAGCGCAGCGAGGGCATCCTGATCAAGGCTTTGCGAATCCGTCATATTGAAAGCGCACCATCTTGATAGTGTCCCCTGTGGATATTGGCGGACGGCCGCTTCGAATCTCTCTAGCGCTGCCTCGATATCGGTGACCTTGGGCCAATCGCAAATACCGATTACTGCAGAAACGCGCCGATGGGGCTGCAGGTTATGCCAGCCAAGCTCTCCCAGGGACTGGCCTGCATCATCATCTGCTGCGCCTTGCACGACAAACTTGAAACGCAGCACGCCATCTTGCCAGCTACGCCAGGCAAGAGCGTCGGATTCGCGAGATCCGGCGTACGGCGTGACCAATCTCGTCGACAGCTTTGTGAATCTACACAGCGTCGCAAAGTACGAGCCAAATTTGCTTACGCTGATGGGCCCCACAGGCACAACCAAGACGCGTATGCATGCATGTCGAACGAGGTTTTGACCCAGCACAGATCCGGGGGCAAGCTTGACGCCCAAGTCCAAGTTTTCTACATCTGCTTGTGCAGTATTATTGCCCCTTGCTCCAGCACCCTGACTTGGGCTTGTGCTGCCGCCTTTGCCGGCCTCACCACCTGGCGTCGCACCTCCTGCGGTGCCGCGGGCCGTCGTGTTCACGGTTGCCTTGCGAGCTCGTCCAAACACAAGCGACTCCATTTGCGCTTATTCGCGAGCGAGCCTTGCTACGCGGGGCTGGGGAGACGCGAGCCCGGCGGGACTCGCCGCTTTAGCTGGTCTGCTGCTGTGCAAGCTGTCGCGAAGGCGTCCGCGTGGGAGCCTTTGTCGATCGCCAGTCTATGTGTCAGTCTGTGCTGTCTGGTTGTGAAGGTCGAGTAAAGGTTGTGCGAGGTTGTGCAGTATCCTTTCCTGCTTTCATGGATCCTTTCTAACCATCATCGACGCGAGCAGCGGGCGACCGCGAATCGCGCGAGAAGAGTGTCGCGACCGTCTGGGCGCGCGCTAGGTGTGCGCTTGCGGCCTGACGGACTCTATTCAAGATGAGCCAGCGCAACACGTTGAAAATGAGAGCCCGGAAGACGCGACCCTGAAAGTTTCTGCGACAAAGCGTGGCCGTGCTCCATCACTGAACGAACACTAATGATAATCTGCAGGTTTACGTGCGCCACGCTCCTCTGCACGTACGAAAGATCGCAGCTGCATTTCCTCCTGCGGAGCTTTATTTTTTCTTGAGCACGTTTATAATTGTCTCGAGCAAGATGCGGACAAGGAGGTTCAACCTGCCAGTTATCGACATGGGCTGGGTCCTGACACGGCCCAATTTGCAGAGAGTCAAGTCCCCGATCAACTCGTTTCCGATTGTCGAAACTCTGAAAGAATTGAGCAAGGTGCGGTGTTGTCCCTAACTCGCATAGCTGACGAGCGCAGGCTGCCAGAAAATCGATTTGTTGAGGCCACCAGACAATTCTGCACTCGTGCCGAGCTCGATCAGCTTGGTAATTTCGTGAATGACTTCATCGGAAGCCCTGCAAAGATGTTGTACCATGGTAATCCAGATTGGCTCCTCACTGGCTGTTCCGGCATCGAGTCTCATGGCCTCCGCATCTGCTTCGCTCAAGGTAATCGGTGTGGAATTGCGGTGCCTTCACTCACCGAGGCAATGAAGATTGCAGCGTTCTTTGAGGCTTCTGCAGCCGAAGTTCAGAAGAGTGAGTACCTCGGCTTCTGGCAAAGCGGTACGCAAGCAGCACGTCGTCGGTTTGCCGCATAATCTCTTCACCTCGCAATCATGCAACACGACAGAGACTCGCTCGAGCTTACGATTGTGCTACAAACTGGTCTTCATCTGAAGTATGCGCGACCTCTCCTTCTCTTGAGGCGGGGTCCGAATCAAGCAACTCACGACCTTATGATGGAGTAATGGGAGATGTCAATGAACGGAAACAAGCGGGACGCTTGTGCGGGTAGTCCATGCACTAATCTGCTGCGGAGGATAAAGTTCCGGCTCACCCCAATTGCTACGATTGCAGAATGTCGCGTTGCACGAAAGAAGACTATTGCGCAGATGCAACGTGCTGATTAGCACGGGTATGAAGGCTTCCTGATGGCCGGCGCGACATTTGATAGTGACGATGATGGCTATCGCGACGACTCTGCTGATGACTATCACGACTCAGATGATGGCGATACGTCTCTCGCCAGCGCCCACGACAATCCTGATCAAGTCACGACAAAACAAGATTGTACGGGGAAACCGACTTCACCGAACGCTCATTTTGATGATCGGCCTATCTCTTCGATACCTGGCGGTTCGACAGAGAAATATCACTCGCTCTGGGCGTCTCAGCCGCGCAATGTTTACGCCCTGTACGCCAGAGAAGAACGGTACAGAGAGCGGTCCGGCGACCTCCCAATTTGTAATATGCTTGCAATCAGAATGTGGTACCTCGGGTTACCAGTCAAAGGTCTCAGGCTTAAAAGACATCGACTGTTAACCAGGGTGAGACGACAACCGATGACCGCAATGTGCTTCCTGAGTAGTTTCATAACTCGATTCTCCAAAAGTTTATCGTATTGACAAGTGGTATTGCTCGTACCCCATGACGTTATGAGCGCATAAAAAGAATAGCCACATCCGGACTAAGTACATTCTCCAAGCCAGGCTCCTCGATTACTTCCAGTGACACAGGGGCAGGTCTAAGAGCGAAGAGGCCTAGGTCTAGGTAGGCCTAGGCTTGTCTTTTGGAGCATTTTCTTTTTCTCCTGCAGATGTACAATCCTCCTCGCACCATCATGAGCTTTTATCGACCGGCTCGGTGACTTGAATGCTCTCTCGTCAGAGTGCTTGTCACAACTCATGAGCCGTCAGCCACAAAATCCATCGACTTTGATGATGCTGTTAAGATAATTCTGAATTTTGTGAACTCATCCGGCAAATCATGCGCCGTAAATTCTCGTTTGCATGTATGCCACTCCTGTGCCGCCCGAGCGTTCTTCATCGTGACTTCGAAATAGGAAGCAGGTCTATATTGTAAAGTAAGATCAAGGTCCTTCACGCCATCTTCAAACCGATTAAGCGACGAAAATCTTGGACGGAGGCTTGACAGATTTTTTTTATATTGTAGAAACGAATAGTAAAAATACGAAAACACCCCAGCCACACGCCAAATATTTCCGCGCAAGCAATTCTTGGAGAAAGCTTCAATCCGACCAGCCAACTGGCCAACTCTGTTCTGACGAAAGGGTCTTCTTTTCGATCTCTCGAGGCAAGGCTGAGCGGAATTACATTATTGTATACATTATTGTCAACAAGTCGTTGACGCTCTTCAACGGTCATACGCAACCAGTTCGTGCGTCCACCAGTGCACACACTCATTGTGACGCTGCAATTCGAGCACACGCACACGACAGCATTTTGCTAGGCAACAGGCCGAATTCGGCAGGCAGACCACCTTCGCTGCAGGTCTGTCAAGGACGTGCGCGCGCAGACGAGGAGCGCGTGCACGCTGAGAAGTAGCAGCGAGTAAGTGGCGCCACGCAGGCGAGCTGCACTTTCGCCTCGCTGCAGCGCTTTGCTGACTGAGGCGAATCCTTCAAGAAAGGAACAGTGCCGCGTCGCGCGTGGTGCTCTGCATTGCTGCAGAGAGCTCGCAGAGAAAGGGAGAAAAAAGACCAACCCGTCTGTGCGCAAACGGAAAGAGAACCATGGCTGATGGTGTGAGCATCAAGGTCTGTGTGCGGTGCAGACCGTTCACGAAAGATGACCAGCTCGGTGTAAAGATGACGCAAGTCGACGAAGAGAACGGCGAGGTGGAGTTGCTTAATTCCAAATACTCTACAACGCGTTTTGGGTTCTCGTACTCGTGGTGGTCTGCCTACGGCTACAACCGGCACATTACCGGCCCCGAGGGAAAGGGTGAGCCGTCGCCCAACGACCTTGCTGCTGCAGAGGAAATGACCATGGTAAATCAGGAGCAAGCGTACGCCACGGTGGGTACCAAAGTGTACAATGACCTCATGTCGGGCAACTCTGTAGTGCTTTTCGCCTACGGTTTGTCTGGTTCCGGTAAGACTTTCACAGTCTTTGGCCCCGACGCCCCAGACATTCCTGAGGCATGGTACAAGCACTCCGAGCCGCACCCACTTTGGGGCATCTTCCCGCAGCTCGCGTACGAGGTGTTCAAGAAGAAGGAGGATGGCTGGAAGGTGACAATGAAGTACTTTCAGAACGTAGTTGACACTGTACGTGACCTCATGTCGCCCATGGCCAAGGAAATGTCGTACAAGACGGGCATGAAGAAGGACAAGGACGGTTTTATGGACATTGACTGGTGCGAGTCCGCCGTCCTCGAGACTTGGGACGATCTGCGCAAGGCCTTCATGTCGGCAAACGCTCGCAAGGCCATTGCTCCAACTCAATTTAATCACCAGTCGACCCGCGGACATTGTATCATGACACTTGAGGTGGAAATGCCGCACCCGACCGTCAAAGGAACGAAGCAGCGCGGACGGGTTTACGTATGCGATTTGGCCGGTACCGAGCCTGCAGGTGACATTGTTTACGCCAATTACAAGAAGATCGTGTACGAGAACGGTGACATTGAGCACAAGTACCTTGGACCGCATCCGGACCAGAGCAAGACGAAGCAATTGCAGGATCAAGGCAAGAAGATTAACCTGTCGCTCTCGGAGATGGCAAATTTTTTCCTCAAGATGGCCAAGGCGGTGCAGGAGAAGAAGCTGAAGCCAGGTCAGTCGATTCCCGGCTGTAACACGTACTTTTTGTCCAAGTTTCTCAAGGACACCATTCTCATCAGTCGCTCATACTTGTTTACGGCCATTCGCCCCGAGGTTTCGTACCTAAATTACACCTTTGCAACGCTGCAGTTTGCCAAGAATGCTTCTGTGATCAAGCTGCAGCCCAAGAAGGCGACCTCGGCGCAGTCGAAGCGCGAGATGCAGCTCATGGAGGAGTTGGAAAAGATGAAGTCCATGATCGAGGAACTCAAGAAGAGCGGCGGCGGCGGCGGCGGCTTGGACATGGAAGAAATGAACCGCATGCTCGCAGACAAGCAGGCGCAGCTTGTGAGCGAGATGAAAGGCGAGGCAGACAAGACCAAGCAACAGGAAATGGAAAAGCAGAAGCAACAGTACTCGAGCCGTGGCATTGCTCTCAGTTGGTTCGAGCCCGAGCCCGCGCATCCACATCTTGTCAATCTCGACGAGGACAGCTTCCGCGACCGTCGCTTTCTCTTCATCTTCGAAAAAGAGTCCACTGTCTTTGGTCGCAACAAGGGCGACATTCAGCCGCTCAATATGGACATGGTCGACGAGCATTGTACCTTTGAGAAGAAAGGCCCAGAGGAGGTGTACCTTGTGGGCGGCGAGGGATCGGTGTACCACAACGGTAAGATGCTCGAAAAGGGCGAGCGCATCAAGCTGGAGAAGTTTGACCGTGTGGTGATCGGCACGGACATCATGCTCTTCCGCTACAGCTTCTCTGCGGACGACTCTGTGGATGACGAACCAGACGCACGCAGCGCTATTCAAGAGTACCACCAGGCAGCTCGTGCTAAGGATAGTGCCTACCAGGAGCAAGCGCGCAAGCTCGAGGAGGATAAGCGCAAGCTGCAGGAGGAGCTGGAACGCATGAAGCGCGAGGGCAGTTCCGATGAGGACATTGACTCCAAGAAGCAGGCCATGGAGGCATGGAAGGCCATTGATGAGACCATGCTCAATACCGTGCCGATTCTACGTCAAATGGAGCACATGTGTGCCCAAGTGGGTCGCGATATGCTCGAGTTCAAGCTGAGTCTGCAACATCCTCGAGAGAAGCTTGTCCCCGATGTAAAGGTCCAAGTCACGGACACGGAGACGAACACCGTCGTCTTTCTCGATCCATTCGAGATTCAGGATAACATGAACATCCTCAAGGATCAGATTCAGCAGCTCAAGTGGAAGGAAGAGCCGTACGAGGTCCCGGCTGATGAGGAGATTGTCAAGATGCTCTTTGACAGCTCGTACCAGATTGGAACCTGCACCAACTTTCTTTTGCACTGCACGCTGTGCATGGAGACGGACGAGGACGAAAGCACGCTTGATTTGATGAAGTCTGTGATCCCGTACGACAAAATTGGTGAGCTCGAGGTGTTCTGGAAGCCCCTTGCTTCTCCAGACTCTGAGGAGCGCCCGGATGACATTGATGACCCCTCGGACCTTTTGGGCAAGAGCTGGACGTACAAGATTGAAATTGGTAGCCTCTCGCACCTTGCGACGCCTGTGGCGGAGGCACGCGTTGAGTTCGAGTTTTATGGACAGCGATACTCAACCGAAGCGATTTCCACTGGAGCCAAGACGCGCGAGGTGAACTTGGCATACTCTGAAATTCTGCATGTGGAAAAGGTGGACCAGGAATTTCTCGACTACCTTGACTCTGTCGAGCTTAAATTTGAGGTCTTCATCAAGCCTTGGGAGGACTGCAAGCTGAAGCCGCTGTCAAACCGCGATCCAGTCATTTGCAGAAACCTTGGTCTCAGTCTGCCCGAGGGAGCCGAGGTCGCCGGTGACCCTATGCAGGAGATCCAGGCGCTCAAGGCCGAGAATGCTGAGCTTCGTGCGCAGCTAGATCTCTTGCGCCAGGAAAAGTATGAAGAAGCCTACAAGAAGCACGTTGCTCTGCTTGAGGAGCGCATTGCCTCGCTCGAGGCCAACGCTGGCAAGTCCAAGGCCGTGCAAAAGCTTGAGGCCGCCAAAGAGACTGACTCCGCTCTCAACAACGGAGCTTACGAAGAGTAGGTTTTTACTTAATTATGGCCCCTCCTTTTCCCTGTTCTGTCCCATTCATCCATTCTCTTGACGCGTTCGTGTTCACAGACATAGTATCTTGGTACTTGATAGTACTACGTATACCTACCTGCTTACTCACATTGTATGCTGATTGCGAGCGCGTGACTCACCTAAAAAAGTAATACGTACTGCACCTTGCGACAGCGCTGGATTCGGCCGGATGAAGCCTTTGGACTGCCCTCTTTTTGTTTTTGTTTTTTTTTCCCTTCGGACATTCTCCCGCCGCAACAGATTCTAATTTTGCACGGTACGTATAGCTTGGGGACACGCCGCAGCGGCTCGCCTTGACTTCCATCGAGAAGGCCTTGCGTTACTACATGCGCCACTGGTGCGTGTCGCGCAGCGTCAATCTTGCCAACCGACGAAGAGTCAAACCAAGCTGCTCCTGCCAGCCTGCGTCACGACCTCATAGGTCGAATTCCACCGTCGAGCTCCCCCATCGGCCGGCCAGCCAATACGTGCGCTCGCCCGCTGCTGCTGGCAGAGGCCGCCGCGGCCGCAGCCGCCCTCTTATGCCCGCCTGCCCGGCGCAGCACGTGCATGCCCCGAGCAGCGCGTGCACGTGCCGAACGAGTCCTTGAAATGGCACGCGCGGCCGGAGAAAGTGAAGCTTTCTGCGGCCGACAGTGAAGCTTTCCGCAGCCGCAGTAACTTTTTCCTTCTTTCCGCAGGCCTGCCCGGTCCCGCTGTTGCTGCTATGCAGAGCGGCGAGCAGTGAGCAGCCGCCGCCCCAGTGTGCATAAAGGCAGACTCGAGCCGTGTGCGTGGAGCAGAGCAGCGCGGAGCAGCGCAGGGCAGAGCAGCGCGCGACGGGCGGGCAACAGACCAGCAGCACCAGCAGCACCAGCAGCACCAGCAACACCAGCAGGATGTGGGCGTGCAGCAAGCGCGCCGCCGCGCGCACATCGCGGCGGCGGCGCTCAGAAATGGCGCTCAAGACCGAGGCGACGCTGGGCGGTGCACGCGCCGTGGCCGCGGCCGAGGCGGCTGCAGAGGGCGCGCCGCGCGCGCCGTGGTCGCTCAACGGAAGACCTGTGTTCAAACAACC
This sequence comes from Schizochytrium sp. CCTCC M209059, assembly GCA_000818945.1. NCBI lineage: Eukaryota > Bigyra > Thraustochytrida > Thraustochytriidae > Schizochytrium > Schizochytrium sp. CCTCC M209059. The sequence goes on from KN805443.1 coordinate 34,642, forward strand.
GCTCGAAGACGACGCGGAGCTCGACGAGGTCGCGTGCAATGGGTACGGCCGACCTTGCAACGAAGAAGCTCCGTACGTAGTGTGCGGCGCGAGCGCAGTCCACGGCCACGAGCCGATCGCTCATATGGCGAGCCGTCTTGAGTCGCTCAAGGCGTACATTGACGCGGAGGGCACTGACGAAACTGAGCTTGCCGTGCACCTGCCCAAATTCTTAGTCATGGTCTGGCGGTACCAGTCCCTTTTCGGCTCGGACCACTACGGCATTATTCAAATCTTTCGTCGGAACGACGACGCGATTGGCGCCATGAGCGCCGATGCAATCGCACTTTTGCGCAGTCTTGTTCAGACTGGCGACATGAGCGCGCTGCGAGTGCGTGCCGAGCTCCAAGACCCTTCACCGACGCTTCGCGCCGTGTCTTATGCGCTCGGTGCTGAAGAACCGGTCCACATTGCAGAACGCTTGACGTGCTCGTCCTTTCATGGGCCCAATTATTTCGAAATTGACTACGACATTGCAAGCAACACAATGGCGTCGCTTTTACGTGGCTCCTTTATGAGCGCTGCAAGTACCTCAACCTTTGATACGATCTGGACCCTTTCGACATCTGCAGAGAACGCTGATGAAGACGACGAGAAGGAAAAATCGATTGAAGATGACGTGCCGTTGGCGTCGGTGCGCTGGTATTACACCGACCTAGAAGAGATCATCGTCGATCTTGACGAAGACATGAAACCACTTTTGCCGGGCTGGGGAAATGCAGTCAATCCGCAAGCCGGTCGCAGCCCTGCACCTCCTCTAAATCTCCCTGCTGACGCGTGGGACGAGCACTTGCCCACATACGCTAAGACATCATTGAGGACCGGCCCAATCACTGCCTTTGCAGGAGAAGAGTCTGTTGCTGATGTTGAATTCAACGTTAATGTCGACATGGATGACGACGCAGACGAGGACGTGCCCACCGGTGAGGTAATGAGCAATAACGATCCTTCTGATACCGAGTTGGTCTCGGCTCCGCGAAACTCATATGGCGAGCCTGACTTCGCTGCGTTCAAAGTGCGTGGACCGGGATACATGCGCGACGCTGAGGTGGTAAATCGAAAGTTCAAAGTGCCTTCCGAATCTCCTCTTTATGTTATTGCAGGAGCACATGTGTTCAAGTCCAAATCGAATTTGAACCATGTGGCTGATAAGGTTGCCTCGCTCAAGTCGTTTTTGAAAAAGTACCGAAAATCCGCAGGATCCTCCGAATTTCCGCTCTTTCTCATCGTATGCTGGGTCTTCAAGTCCACATGGACGGGCGAGTACACTTCGGTCGTGCACGTATTTCGCCGTGATGAGGAGGTCATTGCGTCGCTGTCGCCAGGCGTCCGAAGCACATTTGCTTCCTTTGTGCAGGGCAACGAGAAAATGCGCATGGAGCGACTCAAATTGCTGGCCAAGGTCCGCGGCGGCTCGGCTTCGGTGAGAAAGACGATCAGTTCGTTGAACCTTGACCGACCCGTGCTTCTCGCGAAAAAGTTGCGAACGCAGTTTTTTCAGGGTGAAAACTACCTCGAGTACGATCACGATGTCAGCAGCAGCACCACGGCATCGATTTTGAACAACACAGTCACCAAAGCAAGCGCGGGCCTCATCATTGACACGTGCTGGGTTGCGGAAGCCAAGCATGAACGCGAGTTGCCGGAACGTTTCTTTTGTGGTGTGCGCTGGAACTATGTTAATTTGAACAAGAGCACCATCACTTTGGATAAAAACTACAGACCGGTGAGCAGTTCATAATTCAGGGCACACTTCATATTATCTTTCATTTCGTATTTTCTGTTGTTGTACTTTCTCATTTCATTATCGGGTCATGTCCACTGTTAAGTTTTGCGCAAGATTTCTATCTGATGTCATCCGGTCCCATCTCATCCATCTCGTCTCGACTCATCTTGTTCTATTTCTATTTTATTCAGTCTTTTCTGTTTTTTTCTTGTCTCGGCTTGTCTTAAGCTCAACTCGACATGGTGTATGTTTGGGTGCGCTGGCAAGGAGGTTATCGGATGAGCTTGCTTCCAAGCGCATCATCGTCGGTCCCGAACTTTTTGCGAGTACGCCGGTTCGCCCGCTCCCGCTGTCGTGGACTGAACGCCGTGACGTTGGGACGGGAGGCGACCACGCGGGCGCGCCAGAATCAGTACGACCTGGTCTCCGCATATCCTACCTCGCCTTACTATGTGCGTCTTGCTGTGCGCAGCCAGCTAGCTAGCATGCGTTGAACCCAATCAGTGGCACGAACGGCACGTCTGGGTCCCGAAAGACGAGCGGCATCGAAATGGCCCACAGCAGGCGGACACAATCGAAATCGCTCTCCATCACCACAAGATGAAGGAATGGGATCATTTATTTATACATGGGACCAGTCCCACCTGGCGGAATTCGTGTTCCGCGTGTCGGACGATTCATTGAGCTCGTCCTTGCGCGCGCGACCCTGCGGGCTCGCGCAGTACAGTCGAAAAAGGGCGAGTCGCAAGAAAAGCCGAGGAGCGGGCGCAAGGCTCCCAATCTCCTCATTTGGGACTTTCGAGGCCGCTCACGCTGGGGGCGTGAGACAGGAAAAGAAATTATGGAGAGCAAAGCTTTTCAGATCGCACTTCTCCCAAAAGAAGGCACGTTGCTTGTGGCATTTGGTCACTTGGCTTTCCTTGCGCTCACCAAGCGACTTGAATCCAGAACACATCAGTGAGCAGGCAGCCGCCAATCAAGGCACAGACGCTGACCTGGTACCAAAGCAGACACAAAACGCAACCCTGCCAGAAACAACTTGAAGGTGAGGGCCAAGCGGACCCAGCGCGGCGAATCGCTCGCTCAACATCGGCTTTGGCCTCGTCACGAGGAAGTAGGACAAACATGCAAGGTGGTCAGCAAAAGAACGAGCATGCGTTGCAAGGAAGAAATGACAATGGCGCGATACATGGGGAAGTGGTTAACGCCGTTGTACACTTGAGCAGAAAGAAGAGCACTCGTACCAGCTTGAAGAAGAGTGGACGCGCAAGGTCTAGAAAGCGGCGCAAGATGCTGCGCACCATTTCTGGTATTCGAGCCTTTGCTACACTTTGGATCGTTCTGGGTCACTTTCAAGACACCAATTTCCGTTTTAACCACGACACAACCTTTTTGCTTGTCTTGAGTCGCGGCTTCATCGCTGTTGGTGTTTACATTGTTCTCAGCGGGTTCATGACGCACTATGCATACCAAGCAAGACAATATGATACATGGCGTGCGTGGTGCGCATTTTATCTTCGCCGCGTGGGACGCGTCCTGTTCACCTATGAAGTGTCCTGTCTTCTGGGTCTCTGCGACCCGCTCTTTACGCGGCACGATGCTCTTATCACCAAGCACCCTCTTCAAGTCGTTTCGGTGTGCCTATTGGTCCAATCGTGGTTTGAGATCCCTTCGCAGGAAGGCTTCTCGCGCGACTTTCCAAACTCTCCAAACGCTGGTGGTTGGACAATTTCCACGCTTCTCTTCGCCTGGTTACTCTATCCACTTATGAATGCTTTCATGCGCCGCTTTAATCAGGCCACGGGAAATGCGCTGGGTGCCAAACTAGGCCTGGCAGCTCTCATGTATGCACTTGGTATGCTTCCGTGCATCCTCATGTACGTCACGCAAGCAGGTGTGATTTCCAATCAGCAATTTGAGCTCCTGTACAAGTTTCCAATTTTGAGACTTCCGGACTTTGTCATTGGGGTCATCCTCGCTGAATTGGTCAATGATCCTCGGGTCGCATCGAAACAGAGACTGTGGCGCTACCTCCCCGACACACTGACCCTCGGGTTTGCACTCTTTGTGTGTCTCTGTCCGCTCGAGTCTTCTCCTCTCACGGGTCTTCCCGAGGGCGTGGAACAGCCGCTTATTCGTGAAAATGCCGAAGCCTTTCTTATTTCAGGCTTATCTCCGATCATGGCAGCCATGCTTCTTGGCTATGGAATCAACTCAGGTCGTACGGACCTCGGGTTCTCATTTTCGGGCCTTCTTGAATATCGCGCGGTCGAAATAATTGGTGGGTTTTCCTTTGCGGTGTACTGCTTTCAGTTCACAATCTTCTTCATGATCGAACAGTGGCAATACAGTCAGACGGGTATCGATTCTGTCGCGATAATTCCGCATTTAGGGGCCGTTGCGGTGCCCGCGCGACTTGTGGCAGGATACTTGCTTCCGTACTTACTCATTCTCTTTCTCTTTGCAGGGGCATGGACACTATGGGCTGAGCAGCCTGTAGCTGCGCGTCTAGCAGCCTTTTCGAAGCGTCATTTCGAGGGTCCAATCATCGTGCGCCAACCATCGACATCCATTCAAGATCGAGTTGCATCCTCTCGCATGGGCGTAGCATCTCTCGACCTTGTCGTGCCTCCAAAGGCTGCTGTAGAATCGTACCGCACGAGACGCTCCCTCACGGCCCAAGCGCCTGCATTGAATTCTGTTCCAAGCGCAAGATACTTTGTGAACTCGCACGTGGAAGCCCAGTTCGAAGCCGAAGACATTGAAGATGCACAGCGTGTCCCCTTCGAAGGAGAAGAGCATGATAGCCTCGAAGATGTTGACAGCGAGGAGGATGAAGATGCAGATGATGAGGACGAGGATGAGGATGAGGACGATGAAGATGGCGAGAACGACATTGATGATTTCATGAGCTTTGGCACCTCAAGAGTTGGATCCGAGGCAGGCTTAGCTTCAGAGCGGACCCTGACGAGCGCGGCCTTTCAGTCTGATGGCGAAGACGATGAGGATGACAGCGCATCAACAAAAGGGACGGGGGGGAGCCGAAATGCTGATCTCGACGCTGGTCGCACATCAGGAGCAAAGATGGGATGGGCCTTTTCGACGTGCGCTTGAACACGTTTTGGGGAGGAAGAATCCTAGTTCGTGAGCGTCCCCCCCCCCCCCCCCCCGAAGACGAGAGGACGAGATGACGAGAAGACGAGAGGACGAGATGACGAGATGACGAGCTGCTAATGGTTTTCTTTTCAGTCTGGCTACATTGATGGAGATCAACAAGAGATGGGATGAATGAAATGAAGAAATGGAAAAATGCATGAGTGAATGGACGAGTGAGTGAAATTAACATTGAGGTACTAGGTTTAGGCAGGAGGCGGGTAGGTATACATCGGTAGTAGAGAGGCAGTCACATCGATCGGTTTGGCATCCATTCATAACAGAGTGAAGTTAGTATTCATGTTGGATGTTATGTTCGCTTAAGGTTTCGCGCGCGCGGCCATCGTAGTACTTGTATTTCGCCACACAGAATTTAGTCGTCGCCGTCGTCGGCTGCGTCGAGAAGGAAGTCGAAGACCTTGGCAAGACGCGATCCCTTGGGGAATGGGTTAAAACTGTCTGCGTACAGTTTGGAGAACGACACGACGAGATCAACGACGCCATAGACAATACGCTCAACGATCTCGTCAAGTTCCTTGGTGCTTGCACCGAGTGCACGCATGATGCCCCAGGTGAATCCAAAGTGCATGAAAAAGAGCGAGATGAGGATTACTGCCGGGTACAAAGCCCAAGGAAATTTGTGCTCTAGGAAGACGATACTGAGCAAGTTGATGCCGCCAAGGAGACCGATGACGGTCGCAATGGTGACGCCATGTATGACAAGCGCAAGGTAGGCGCCGCGCTTGCCGGCGCTCCAGTTCGCGGAATCCGGGGTGTCGGGGAGCACGTCTTCCACGTCGCCCTTCAAAAGCGCTGTGGCGGTGGCTTGCAGGGACATTCGCTTGCCGCTTTTCCGCGAGGACCTGCGCCGGCTCAGTCGCCGCTCCTTACCACTCTTCGGCTTGAGCGGCTCTGCGATGGCCTCCGCGGTCTCCTCGCTTCCTGCTGCTTGGACTTCCTCAGCAAAGTCGTCGGCCGAGTTGCGCCGCAGCCGCGAGCGCAGCTTCCGATCGCGTCCCATCCTGTCTTCGCGTTGTCCCGCCCGCCCGCGTGCCTTTTCTGCTTTCTTGCGTGCTTTCTTGCGTGCGTGCGTGCTTGCTCGCTCGCGACGTCAACGAGCTCGCCTCTCGTTCCAGGTTTGCAGCGGCCTCGTCTCCCGCGCGCCCCGCGCCCACGTACGTACCTACCGCCACGGAATTCCAGCACCGCCCTAAAGGCATGCATGATGGCATGGCGCGGCACGTGCACGCACTCACTTTCAAGGTAGGTAGTAGTAGGCCTAGGCCTAGTGATAGAACTATTACCGCCGTCGATCCAAGGATCAGCTCACAAAGTATACTAGGCCTAAGCCCATGCACATGCTGCTACTTTGAAGAGAGGATGAAGCGTTGTAAAACAACTCCTGCATTCGCGCATTATCTACTCGATACCATCCAATCTGGACGGATCGGTGGAGAAGTTCGATACTAAAATTATTAAACCTCGCCCCGTAAATATCGAGCAGGCATGTTCTCGAAGCAAGATTCCCCGCAAAGGAGGAGGCGAGAAGCGGATGAGAGCAACTTAATCAAAATGTACGAAGAATTCATTGTGAGCGAAAGTTACCCAAGCAAAAAAACGCATCAAAGCCGGAAACCTATCCTTGTTTGTTTGGTTCTTACAGTTGTTTTGGTCGGACGAGCTCTGAGACAGATGTGACATTCGTGAACCTTTGGAGTTGCGTGTACCTGCGAAACGTCTCCCCAACAATCCTGCCCCACTCCGTGCAGACCTCGGGGGCAAAAGCTGCTCGATTGACATCTGTGCGAATGACAGAGACGTCCTCGCTTTCCCACGGTACGCTTTGCTTTTTTGAGACATCCTTGACTGGATCATAATTGTGAGACGCGAAGTCATTGAAATGCGCACAGATATAATAATGCATTCTGTCCTTGATGGAGAAGACTGCATCCGCAGAGATTAGTCGGAGGCTGCCGAGGAAAGCACTTTGCAAAAGTGGGGGGCCGGAAATGTATTTTTTGTCCTTGAACTCCAACTTGGCTTCGGGCCCTCCGCAGAGGACGCCAAGGATGCGGCGCATGGCAAAAGCAGCTGCCTTAGCCATGATCTGGTAGCCAGGCACAAAGACCATGAACCATTGAGAAATGGCGCCATCTTGCATCCCGGCCGACACAATCTCGATGTCGCGAGGAATAAAGTCGCGAAAGTGCCCATGCCATTCTGAGTCCAAGTCTGAGTAGACACCACCGAACTTGAAGTCGACCACTGCGGCTCGGCGAGTGTCTACTTTTACCTCAAGAGGGAAGGAACTGCCCAGCTTTGCGCGAGGCGAGGCGAGGCTACCTTTCAAGTTTGTGCCAGGCGGAGGTCGCCCCTGCAAGAGGTCGCTAGTGCGACGTCGAGAGCGTCTCGCCTTAGGACTAGTAGGTCCTACGAATCGCGTCATTCGCACAAACACACACACGCACGCGCACAGAGAAAGAGTTTATACGTTCACTCGCGTTTACCTCATGGTCCAGCTAGGCCTAGGCCTACGTATACTAGTAGTATTCATTCTGCTGCGCAGTAGTCTGGGCAACAACGACGACGACAATGGCAAGTCTCGTTCACCGTCGAGCAAGAGAGACACGATGCACGGCGGAGATGGAGGGGCGCGACCAGGCGCAGAGACCGGGACAGACGCGGAAGCAGAGTCGGAGGGCGCTGGTCTAGGCGTGCTTCCCGCTTCTGAAGAGGCCGCAGTACAGGGCACGCACGGTGGCGGCGACCGAAATGCGTCGCAACGCCAAGACCCCGTGCAGAGATCCAACCGCGTCGTTCACGGCAAAGCCACCGCCGACGCTGCCGTTGGCGACGAAAGTGCAGACAAGGAATCGAACTTGAGCGAGGATGATAGCACCAGCGAGGAGTCGCGTCTTCTTGATGATCTCGAGGCGGCGGGTTATTTGCGCGCAAAACTAGCCGGTCTCTCGAGCTTTGATCGCATTCTCGGCGGTCTGTGCTGGGCGATCTCCGCGAGCGGAGACCAAGTCGATGTCGATCTTGCCTTCGAGGAAGACCTTGACGTCGGACGTCGCATCAAACTCGCGGAGAATGCAGTTGAAGCCTTGCGAGCAATGCAATGCCCGCATGAACTTCAGGCTCACCAGATACATGGACACGACCTGCCCGCGCTGGGACCCATTGTGCAATGGCTTAAAAAGAGGGTCGCGACCTCGCAAGATCGTCGTGGAAAGCGCCTCCAATTGGCGGCTCAACTTCAACACCGGACGCAGTCTGCACGTCTGCTCGTTGTGTCGCCTATCTCGCCCCCGACCGCGACAAGCCCTGCAAGTGGGAGTGGAGGGAGGAAAACTTCTTTTATGAGCGGCGAAGCTAACGCCGCAGCCGATGCGAGTCGTGATCTTCACCACCGCAAAAGTCTCGTGGCGCTGAGCGTCGGTGACGTTGACAAACAATTGCGCCCGGTGCGACGATTTCATATCGCCGAAAGGAAGCCAACGCAGCAGGATCTCGACTCCGGAGAAGGTTCACATCTCGAAAAGGCGTGGGTTCGAGCTGTTCTGCTTGAGTTTGGAGAACGCGTCCCCTCGTCGGCAAATCCTTCAGGCAAAGAGGCGCTCTCTAAAGAGAGACGCTCCGGTGGCATTGGATTTGAAGCAACGCTCGCTGCTGAGACGCAAAGGGCAGATCAGGAAGCGGCCGAAGAGCGCGAACGAGCAGCGCGACGTGAAGAAGAACTTTTGCAACGCGCTGTTGCTCCGCCTTCGCCGAAGCAAAACTTTCGCGACCGAGACTCTACGACCTTGAAGGAGGCAAGCGTGGAGGCGCTGGAGACGCAGCTTCAGAGCGCCCAGCTAGCTCAACAAGAAGCACGTGACAAAGCACGCAAAGCAATGGAAAAACACAATCGAGCCAAAAAAAATCTCGAAGACATCCAGGCACGGGTCGAGGTAGCACATAAGACCAAGCGAGACCTCTCGAAACGCATCAAAGGGAGTGGAATAGCACGCGAAGATCTGACGAGACTCACGGCCGTTCTTGGCGAACTGCGCATTCTACGTCAAGACGCAGAGTCCTCGCTCGCGGAAGACTCGGCACAAACACGCGAGCTGGAAGAAACACTTCGTCTGAGGCGCTCCAAGAGTGAGCGGGAACGAGTGGCAATGCATGAGCAGCAAACCCGCATTGAAGACAGTATCCTGCGACTCTCAAAGCAGCGTGCAAGCCTTGCAGAAAAGACGAAAGCAAACTTCAGAGAGGCCGCAGAAAGATCGCGCAAGGCGGACGCGGTGCCCACACGAGCAGAGCTTATCCAGTATGAGCGACGAATGTTCGAACTTTACGAGGAGTTGGCCAACAAGCTCGAGGAGAACAGACGCCATGTGACCACGTATAATACGCTGGAGACCATCTATGAGTTGCTTGAGAAAGAGTGCTCGTTGCTTGCGTCTGTGCACGAAAGTTTTCAGGCCTCGCTCGCCTCTTCTCAAAGCAAGAATGACTTTATTGAAAAGTTCAAACACGTTATTCACGGTCTCCGCGACAAACGCGAGCAGATGCAAGTGAATCTCGATGCAAAGCTTAGCATGCAAGCTGACAGCGAACGTGCCCATCAAGGACTCGTCCGTCGCCAGCGACAATACGTGGAAGCGGTCAAGCTGTTTCAGTTGGAGTGCGAACGGAACGAGGCGCTCCAGCTCAAATGAGCAGTGCGCATCTGAATATTGACGTTATGGGTGCTTGCGAGCAGACTGTTGTCAAATCGTTCGTGATCTGTGGGACATTCTGTGCAACGCCTACGTTTAAAAAGGAAATCAGAGTAATTTGAAGAGCCAGAACAAGAGAATAGGATGGCAGCGGCCACGGGGAAGTAAAAAATAGCAGAGGAATTGACGAACGGAAACGCAGTAATTCTTTTTGGTGAAATTAAAGAAACAGGAAACGTCATGAAGCAGGACAAGAAAAGTTTCGGCATGACTCGGCACGGCACGGCACGCCACCGCATGGGATGCCACAATGCCCTTTGAACTTCACCTGCTTGCAGATCGCGATGGGCTTGCCGGGCCTCGTCTGCTCTCGTACAATTCATCGAGACTACTTCTACAACAACAAAAATCACTTTACGTGTTCGGTCTCGGCTGCGAGCGATTGATTCTCGCTCATGTATGAAAAATTTCACCCACAGCATCAGTTATAAACAATTTTGTGCTCTACTGAAGTCATGGCGAGCTGCATGGCTTGGATCGGAGAAAACGGGTACCGTACGTCGAGCGCAAAGTGAGAAACGCCCGAGATCGGAGAGTGTGGCGAATTGCGCCCAAACTGGACGATTGGACGGTGCATGTGTGCCTCCCGGTTCGATCCGCTGAGAAGGACCTGCTCTTCGCACTCGTAGTCGATAAATGTGTGATCCTCGGCAGTCGGCGACGGATCAAGCTGAAAATTTTTCACAGAAGGATGTGTGACACGGCCTCCGAAGTCCAGAATGTGAGTTTCCATGTCGTCGTCCCAGAGCGGCTTGCGGTTGTGAAAACATAGGCAAGTCCCAATATCAAACTCCTCAGAGGCCTGCGCCAGCCGCTTGACCCCGTCCTGCTTGTACGAGGCCACTACCTGGCAGCCAAGGTCCATGTCGGGGGAAGGCGGAATTTCGTTTTTCCAGAGGCCCGGTTCCTCCTCGGCGTTTCTTTCCTTGCCCGTGCTTGGGTCCGTGTCGGGGCCGCGTCCATCAGCACGCGCCTCTGCGGCCTCAGAAAGCTTGGGAATGGCAACGAGAAGTTGCCGGGGATTTCCGACGGTGCAGTCGTATCGGATGTGCATGCTTTCCTTTTTCAGAGGAATGGCGTACTGCCGAGCTTTCAGGCTCTCCGAGAGGTCGTATCCCGTGTATTCTGTGCCCCATACATTTTCGCTTTCGAGCTTACCCAAAAGGTGGCTTGCCTTTTCTACGACACGTTGATGGTAGTTGCTGCAGTCCGCCATGGTGAAGATGAAGCTGGAGGTCTTGTGCATGAAACCGCGCGTCCTTTTTTCTGCAACAACGACGAGTCGGTTTTTGCGCAAGTCTGCAACTTGAGGCCCATCGCTGGCGAACCCGGTTCCAGTTGCGTCTGGGACGTTGGTAAAAGTCGCCACGCCCTCGTAATGAACCCTCGGATCTGTGATGCGAAGTTCCCATACTTCCGTTGGAGACGAGAAAAGCCCCTGGCCCTCCACCATGTAGTTTGTCATTGAGCATTCGAGTGTGCCGAGAGACTTTGATACGGGCGCCGTCACAAAATCCTTGACATTGAGAACCACTTCCCTGTGTGTGCGCAAGGCCATCTCAGTCGGCCCGACGCGCGGAACGCGCAGAAGGCTCTCATTCGGAATGGCAGCGGCCATGGCTGCCGCTTGTTGCTGAGGAGACTCGCAGGAATGCAAAAGCTCATCTTCGGCGCGACTATCGCGAACGTTCTTCTCGTCTTCGTCGCTATTATCGTTGTTATTGTTGTTGCTGTTCTTGTGTGGTGTGGAACCGGAACTCTTGGCTTCGCGAGAAACATGAAGCGGGCTTCTGACGAATTGCGTGGCGATGCCTCGCATAATTGATGCATTTGCGCCACGGGGAGTGAATGGGCCTCTGCCATTTTTGCGTGGGGTGTGCCGAGGCGAGACAGGCGCGCAGGACTCTGCCTGGTGCAGCTGATTGAGTTTAAGCTCCATTGACCTCTTGTTTGCGTTTTCGGCATCTTTGACTTGGCGCAGCGTCCTCCGAGGAGAAGCCGAATTATGCCGCGTGAGCCCTCGCGTGTCCACATGATAGTGTGCTGGTCCCTTTTTCATCTTGCCCGAAGCGCCATTCTTGCTGCTTCTTTGTCGCAGTTCGTCCTGCTCGACGCGCTCATCAAGATCTGGGTTGCTCAAGTCCCCGCTCCCCATTCGCGCCTGCTTTTGCTCTTCATCCTGGCGCGCAAATTCCATGATTCTCCACAAGACAAGATCACCGTCCGCGTCTCAGAGCGCGAGTGGTGCGCCGTAAGCTTTCTTTTCGCACCCACGCACCCACGCACGCACGCACGCTCGCAAGCAAGCACGCACGCAGCTTGGTACTTGCGGCTTCCTCGCAATAGCAGTCTGCTGCTGCTGCTGCTGCTGCTGCTTCTGCCGCACGGGCTTCAGAGACAGGTCACGAGACGGGGCGCCAACTCAAGTTTCCATGCAAAACAACGAACTATACCTCCAACATCAACAACACCCAGTCGGGCTTCCACACTGCGTCCCAGTCGATGGAGTTCGTTCGATCGTTCGTTCGTTCTCGGCGAGCGCTCCATCCCTTCATACCACCCTCCTCTTATTATTCCCTTGGGGATGACCGTTGATCGCATCCTGTGATGCTGCCAAGACACGCGACACGATACGGCGCGCCAAGGCATGGCCACGGCGCGCCACGGCATGGCACAGCACAGCACGGCATGCAAGGTGGCGCGACCCGGTACCATGCGCGCGATACGGCGTTCTCTCCTCGCGCCATGAGACAGCGAGGGCCTGCCTGCCCGACGCCGACGGCATGCATGCATGCGTGCGCCGAGGCCGAGCCGAGCCGAGCCGAGGCCGCCTCCTGCCGTTCGATCGCCGCCGCGGCTGCCCGAAAACGAGCCCTCCCTCTCCCCCTCCCTCCCCGCGGTTTCCTCCAGGCACGAGCAGCAAGCAAGCGAGCACAGCAAGCACAGCAAGCACAGCAAGCACACTAAGCACAGCAAGCACAGCACACTAAGCACAGCAGCAGAGCCCGGGTGGTCTGGGCACGCGACCGGCAGCCCCAGCCAGCCGAGCCCAGCCAAGAGCAGCAGCGGCAGCAGCGGCGGCAGCGACGAGGGCCTCTCGACGATGTTGACTACAGCCGCGACGGGCAGGAAACGAGGAGAACAGGCAAGAGAAGAGCACAACTCGCGCGGGTTGATTGATGGTGGATGGATGCATGCATGGAGGCATTGATGAAGGAATGATGGCAGAGAGAGAGATGGGAGGAGCCATCACGATGTCGTCGGCTGCGGGCGCGGGTCCCGCGGCGCCGATAACGAGCAAGTGGGAGGCTACAGCGGTCTGAACAAAAGGGACCTGCGAGGCCGCAGGCACAATGATGCGACCCGTTCACGCGGGGTGCGTCCATCTCTCCGGGGCGCCTTGCTCTGACTCGTAGGGACGGAGGATCGTCACGAGGATAATAAGCTCCTGCTGCAAGCAGCTCACAAGACAGGAATTCGCTCGCGAGATCTAAACCGATTTTAACCGACGTTAACGGCGCCTAACCGTCGCCCGTTGGGATGACGAAAAAACAATGAAAGACACAAGATTGGCGGGAACGAATGTACTACGTACGTATACTAATATCTCATCTACTTTTCGACGGCTGTCTCACCATCCGCTCAAGCAAGAAGAACGACAGGAAAGGAGATGGGCCGCGCGCGCACAATGGTCGTAGCTCCTTCTGCGCACAAACGCGCCGCCGAAACTGCGGACCATCGTGCTCCTCGACCAAGATCAGTTCCAGCGATGGCTTGCCGATTCCTGACGCAGCTAGCCCTAGGCGCGCTGTCCCTCGCGCACTGGCAAACAATGCCTGTAGGGCTTGGCGGCGGTGATAGCGGCGAGCTTGCAGCCAATGCCTGTAGCTTTGGAGTTGCACATCCTCCCGGTTACCCCCTTCTCATGACTCTGGGACATTTCTGGCTCAAGTTCGCGGCGCCTCTTCCGATACACGTCTCACCGGCGGTTAAACTTCATGTCCTCAACGTGGGAATCGCACATCTGGGTATGCAGGTGCTAGCGGCAGCAATTAACCTCGTCGTGCGCGAGGGTCTTCACGAAAGAAACGCACTCATCTGCGCTCTCGCGAGCATCGCTGGAACGACACTTTTCGCCCTTGCCCCCATTGTGTGGGAGTTCTCCAGCACATTCGAGGTCTTTGCGCTCAACAACCTCTTGTGCAGCCTTTTACTTTATCTCACAGCACGCATTTTTCTCTTCGAAGGCAATGGCAGGACGTACGACGTTGTTGGCGTGAACGACTGTGTAAAAGAGTCTCAACGAGATGTACAGCATCATCGTCTCCTCTGTTATGGCGCCCTCGTCAGTGGCCTTGCTTTGGCAAACCAGCACACGTCAGTGCTCTTTGAAATACCGCTGATCACTCTCGTTCTTTGGCATGTTTGGATGCCACGTATTCTTAAGCGCGAGACGCGATGGACTGCAATCGTACCGCTCTTTGTATATACGTTCTGGTTTCTGTGTGGCCTCGCGATGTACGCCCAGAGTATGTGGAGCGGGCGGTGGACCAAAGCCCAGGGTTCGTGGGGCGATTCTGGCTCATTTTATGGACTCGCGCGTCACTTCCTTCGTTCTGATTATGGGACCCTTCAACTATTCCCGGGAGGAGCAAGTACCGCATCTTTAGGCGCGGATGCGCTTGCCTCGGGAAACGTCGGATGGCTCGAGAGGACGCGATTATACGGTGAGGCGCTAGCTCACGAAAGCCTGCCAGGACCCGCTGCTCTCGCCGTTGCTGGAATTGGTGCGCTGCACACCTTGGGCGGAAGCACGACCAATTTCGAAAACCGTGTTGATCGTGTGGGTGTTGCATGGCTTTCGGCCTTTGTCTTTTCCTTGTGTGTGTTTCATGCACTATCGAATATGCCCATCATCGACTCGCAGCCTCATCTTGCCGAGATTCGCAAGCGCTTCTGGCAGCAACCTCAGCTCGTGGTCGGCCTCTTTTTTGGCATTGGTGTGCGCGCATTACTTCGGAAGCTTGCCGATCTTTTTCACTGCAAAGGCGCAAAGGCAAAATCTTTTCTCTCATGTCTGGCGTATCTTGCCGCGCTGTTGCTCGTGCTCGTAGGACCGACGGCAGCTTGGGCAATCGGTACGTACAAAAGGCTTCGAGAACGGGCGGTCTCGGATGCCGTGGGGCAGATAGCGCAAGACGTTCTCGACAGTGTTCCCGAAGATGGCGTTCTATTTACGCGAGGGGACATGGAATGGACTGGCATTCAATATTTGCAGCAGTGCACGGGAGCGCGTCCCGACGTGACAGTTTTGAGCACCGACCTCATTCCTATGCCATGGTTCTCCGCTCATCTGGATCGATATCCCATGATGAGCAAAGCTCATGTTGGCGATACAGCACACGCTCTAGTTGCTGCGCAAGTTGCGATCGCCTTCTCGGGCCGTCCCGAAGACTGGGCTAACCTTGCACGAGCGAGCGACGGGACAGGGGCTCCAAGGCTCTTGCCCGAGGGTCTCATCCAAGTATACAGGCCTCCGGCTAGGCCTCGCAGCAACCCCTTTTGGACTTCGACCCGCATTGATGACACCCGTCATCTTGTCAAGAAATTTGCACGGCCCGGGGATAGGAGCTACATTGGCACGTGGGAGTGGATGGCTGCTTTGCGCAGATTCCAGCGCGCAAAAGCATTTTTTGAAGCCCATGCTTCCCTCATACAGTCTCAAGAGCTCGTTCTTGCTACGCCAAACGCCACGGCAGAGCACATGCTTTCCTGCGCACGCGGACTTCAGCGTTTGCTTGTTGATGGTCTGACAAATTGGCACGACGTGACGGATGAAGACGAGATTGCGGTGAGCGACATGAATACGGGCGTCATGCTCCTGAGGGCAGGGGAGCTTCTTCATCATCCAGGTCTTGTCTCAGAAGCCATGCATCTCTTTGCGAGCGCTCTTCGGGAAGCAAGAGCAGGCAGGGCCCCTCGTGTTGTGGGACATCCATCAAGAGCAACTATTGAAAACATCCTTGCTACTCAGGATTTGCGCGGCGGCGAAGCCTATTTTTAGATTTTCCATGAGAAACTGACTCGACTCGTTGCGATTAAAATGGCGTTTGGAAAAAGAAAGCCCTAGGCCTACTCAGGGCAAAATATTATTATCATTTTAGTCGTAGGCCTATTGACTACTTCTTGCTATGTACAATACACTGTCTAATCGCGCATCGGTTCGAAAAGACATCTATGGCGAATGGTACGAGGCTAGGAAGGGCCCCGTGTAGCGGAGGTAACCGACTTGCGGCGTGGACCAAAGCCAAGCCGGAAGTTGCTCGCTGTGAGCGGCTCTTCACTGTTCCGCAAATTGCCACAGGTGCTTCGTTCTTCTTTTTCAGAAACTGAAGCTCGAGAGGGTGTTGCAAAGATGGGAAACTTATGCTACGTCGGTACGCGATGAACCGATTTGCTCGCTCAGAGCACTCCCCGATAGGATACATCCACTCCGACAGACTACGTTATTCCTCATCCTCGAGAAATGAAGATAGAAATGAAGATGGAATTCGCCGTGCGGGACCAAGTCCTCGTGTGGCAGAGGCGGGTCCCTTGCTGGGACTGCAGCCCGCCCGGTTTGAAGCATGCGCAGTCTTGCTCGAAGTCCAAGACCGCCTTCGATTTTCTTTGCTCGCCGGTGGAGCAGGGGTCTCCATGATTCTGCGTGCTGGGACGGTATTGTGCTTTGGCGATTCGCGCGTTGCATGACCCTTTCCAGGGGATGGAGAAGAGGCACGCGTGGTCGATATATTTTTTCGCGCGCGAAGCCGTTTCTTCTGTGCGTCTGCGGACATATTCGGAGCTTGTACTTGTGAGAGGGCCCTGCCCGGTTTGGTGGCGAGGACGGGCTGGGGAGTTTTCATCTCGACGGGAGAGGTGGCTGAAGCAACCACAGCCGCCGTCGTGCTTGGCGTGTGAGACTTGGCTCCCCGCGTGCCATGCGGCATTCGAGATGATGCTGGCGTTGGCGTTTTCACGCCCTTTCGTGTTGCTGGGGTCCGCGCTGCTGCTCGATTGGAAGAAACAGGCGTTTTGCCAACAGCCTGAAGCATTCGGGCTGCGGCTTGTGACGGCTTGCCCACAGTTTGCGACGCCTTGGGTGCCGTTTCTGGTTGCAACGCTGCGTGCTTGCTGCTCGGTGCCACGGGACTTTTGGCGTCTTGGCCAGCAGCGATTCTCGTGGTTCTCCTCCGCCGAGAAGGACCCTTGCCGGGACTCGTGACCAGACGGTTGCGGCCTTGTTCCTCTTTGCCATCGATACCTCGAACATCGTCAAATTTTCCAACTGGCTCGGCAAGACCGTGGGAGAGCTCTTGAATTGGAATGTTAGGATTGTGCGACTGCAAAGCTTGGGCGAGCACAAGCACCCTGTTTTCCAGTGCGCAAACGCGCTGGTTTGCAGCCGATTCAGCTTCGCGTGCCTGCGCAATGAGATGCTCGTAAGACTTGCGCATCTCGCCCATTTCGGTCTTGCAAGCCTCGAGTTGCTTCTTGAGCAAGTCGTTGGAGTCGATCAATTCGCGCTCGCGCTGCGTGTGGAGTTTCGAGAGTTGGCGCTCACGAAGGTCGATTCTTGCCTGCATGTCACGAATACGAACAGGGCCATAATTGAGAATTTGCTGAGCGTCAGGACGGTTTTGGGGATCCTTCTCGAGCATTTTTTGCACCAAAAAGTGCAAGTCTTTTGAGTAGTGGCTCGGTATGGGACGGATGTCCTCGTTTACAATTTTTCTTGCCAGAGCAATCTGATTGTTGGCAAAAAAGGGCACGTTAAGTGTAGCCATCTGATAGACGACGCAGCCAAGGGCCCAAATGTCGCTGCGCTCGTCGTAAAGGGCCTCTTCGCACAGCTCCGGACTGAAGTAAAAGGGGGTGCCCACGGTGCTGTGTGCAAACCTGGATTGGGAGCTCAAGAGGCGACCGAGCCCAAGATCCCCGACCTTGACCTGGTCGTTGGCGTCGAGAAAGACATTTTCGGGCTTAATGTCGCGGTGGAGAATACGATGTTGATGCAAATGCTGAAGCGCTGTACAGATCTGAATCAGGACCTGCCAGATAAAATCCTCGTCAAATCGGGTCCCCTGAAGTTTGTGCGTTCTGATCCGCCTGTGCAGATCTCCGCCGCCGCAGAACTCCATCACCATGTTCAGACAGCCTCCCTCAATGAAAGAGCTGTGGTGTTTGACAATGTTGTCGTGATCTTCAAGCTCAATCATGAAGTGCGCCTCATTGATGGTCTCCATCTGCTGGGCCTGGGTGAGACCGTTGAGGTTGACTTGCTTCAAGACGTACATGTTGTTGTCGTCTTCGTTTGTACTTGCAATTTTGTACACCGTGCCGAAAGTCCCGTTTCCGATTTGTTCGAGGACCTGGAAACCTTGCACGGGCACCTGTCGCTCACGCTCAATGAGAAACTTCTCGTCATCATTGTGCAGCTCCGAGCCCCGCTCCATTCCAAAGCGCGGCGACGGAGACGGCGATCGCGGGGTCAGCAGCGGCTCAGAGACAAATGTGCCTCGGCCCTCATCTTCCGCACAGGAAGCATCGGCGAGGTAACTGTCGGTAAAGTCGCGGCTTCCGTCTGATTGCCCATCCCACGATGGTGTCATTGGGCTTACTTGCGAGTTGCCCTCGGAGCGCGGGGCCAGTGCACGTCGCACAGGGCGCGCACGCGCGTCTCCTCTCGCCGGTGTTGTGTTTTCCTTGCCACTGTGGCCAAGGGGTGCGTCCAAGTCGAGCTCGTTATTCATGCGCTCCACTTGGGACTGTGCTGCGTCGAGCGCTTCGAAAAGCGCCTCGTCGTCGTCGTCGTCCTCCTCGTCGTTGTGGCTGTGTGCCGCGTTATCCTGTGCATCGTTCTCGCTGTCATGTTTGCGCGAGAACTCATCAAAGACGTTAAACGGATGAGTTTTAGGCATCCCAAATTGCGACCCCGCCACGGGCGCAAGGTTGAGCTCGTCGAGCACAAGCTCTTCGTGGCGTTCGTCGTCGCACGACGACGTCCAGGCCAGCTCGTCTTCGTCGCTCATTGTGGTCGTCTCGGACTTCTTCTTTCCCGACTTTGCGCTGTTCTTTTGGTCTCGTTTTGTCTTGTCTTCTCCTAGAACAACCAAGGCTTGCTGCTGCACGTTTGCAAGAATCCCTGTAAGGCGCTCTGCTGATGACTCTTTTCTGCTCGTCGACGTCGCTTCAATACTGGTTTGCTTTCTGGGCTAGCTGACCGGGGGGGCTGGTCCCTGCTTCGATGTTAAGTTATACGAGCGCGCCCAGGCTTGGCAAAATTGCGCACCGTGACGACTCGCTCTTGCCTGCTGCACGTAGCGCGCTGCGGCGCAAGAAGTCGAACGTTGGCGGGAAACCGCCTGAGACCGCGCGAAGCAGCCCCCGGCGTCTAGCGTAACGATACTCTGCCCGAGAAGAGGCGGCTGCGAGTGCACGCGAGACGCGTCGCTCGTCCTCCGAGATTTGTACTCGAGAGGCTGGGACGATTGGCGACCCGCGCGACCCGGCTCTCTCTGCCTGGGCTTGGCTTGCGCTCGGCGACGCGGAACTGCCGTGGCTGGCTGGCTGACTGGCCGCAGAATGACTCCAAAGGAGGCGGGCCTGCAACGTGAAGATTAACAATAAGTTATGTCTTTCCCTCTCTCTTGGAGGAGTCTCGTTCGTGCTCGCACGCGGCGGTTTTTTTTACGAGCCTCGAAAATAATTGGGATACTGCGCAACGCAAAATTGCGACCCCATGCGCTCTGCGCCAAAACCGACCGAGTCGTGGCGGCGCGCGGACGCGCTCGGCGGCGGCGCGGCGGGCGTAGCCAGCATGGAGGACCTCTCGGCGCTCGTTGCGGCACTGGAGGACACGGCAAAGGGGTCTGATAAGGCTGATGACGTTGTTAAGGCCACGGAAGAAGGTCAAAGCGAGAGAGAGGACCACCATGAGGACGATGAGCGGCGCCATCGAAGACCATCTTGTCGCGATGAAGAACGAGAGCGACAGCAAGCCACACGAACTGAACGAGAAAGCGTCGAAATTGAGGACGCCAAAATCAGTTTATCCACTCAATGCTCCGTGAGTGATGAAGAAGACGACGAGAATGACAAGGAACAGGATGACGATGAAGATGAAGATGAAGATGAAGATGAAGATGAGGAGGACCACGCAGGACAGGTCTCTTCGCTGCGAAAGTATCAGCGCAGGCTGCTCAAGAAAGCCGAGCGGGGCATTGCAAAAAGAGAACACACACTCGTCTACCTTCCGACAGGCGGCGGCAAGACAATGCTCGCGGGACATCTTGTAAGACGCTTTATTCGACCCCGCAAGATTGACGCTTCTCACGCCCTGTTCGTCGTGAATCGCAATGCTCTCGTGGATCAGACCGCGCGCAGCATGGAAGCGTGTGGGCTGGCAAGTCACGAATTTGGTTTCATCAAGGCCGGCTATAAACGTACGCCGCGAACGCCCCTTCAGATTGCATCCATTCAAACCCTCTTCAGCAAGGCTGAGCTCCGCAAGATTGACGCCGACGCAAGCGATGTACTCGAATCCATCCGGCTCATTGTCGTCGACGAAGCGCACTGCATGCTGGCCAACCAGTACTCTCAACTGCTTGATCGGTTCCACGATGCCATCGTTGTCGGGCTCACTGCAACACCATTCCGCATGCGAGACGACGAGGCCCTGAGCGCTGTGTTTCCGCGGCTTGCACGCGGACCCTCCGTATCGCGCATGATTCGCAAAGGCTATCTAGTGCCTCCCGTCGTCATGTCACCTTCGACAGCACCTGGCAGAAAACTTACTGGCAAAGTTGCTCAAATGGAGGAGACAGTAGAGTCTGCTTTGCAACGATGGCTAACGTGCTGCAAAGACACCATGACAATTGTGTTTTGCACGACTGTGAAACAGTCGAAAATGTGCGTCTCAAAGTTCCTTGATGCAGGGATTGCCGCAGAGCACCTCGACGGGACTACATCGGAGAAACATAGACAGCGTGTGTTTAACCTTGCGCAAATTGGGGAGCTTCGCGTGCTGTCCTCGGTAGGCGTCCTCTCCGAGGGCTTCGACCTTCCGTGCATCGAGACTGTGATATTGTTGCGCCCGACCGAATCGCGCGGTCTTTACGTGCAGCAAGTTGGCCGAGGCCTGCGGCCCTTTTCTGGCAAGAAGCGCTGCATTGTTCTTGATGAAGTGGGCAATACCTACCGCCACGGGCCAGTGGACGGTCCTCGTGGATTTGAGTGGGAGAATAATGCGCCGAGTGCCGAGAGTGATGATGTAAAGGCCCATCGCAAGGCCGAAGCTCTCGCGCAAAGGCTTTTACGTGGTTGCGAGACCGCCAAGTGCGCGGCGCTTTTGCATCGCGCGGATAAGCGGAGATACTGTCTATTATGCGAGGAAAAGCATCGCGCTCGTGCACACGCCAAACGTGATTCTGAGAACTCCAAAACAGCCGATGATCTGGCCGATGAATTGGCTTCTGGTCTTTCGATGACGACCAATAAACTAGCTTCCTCTTCAGGCCTCGTTTTCAAGTCTTCAACAAAAGCAACAACAACAATAAAAACAGCAACAAACAAAGCTGCCAAGAAAGGAACTGAGCGCGTAGACACAACGGCGGGTAAAGATGTGTCGACATCCAAAAAGAGTCACATTCGTGAGCCTCTGTCGCTAAAGCAACCAACAACGTCGTCCTAAGCCCTCCCCAAACCAAAATGATAGCAGAGTGATTGATGATAATGATGGCAGTGGAAAGGACCGTACACGAGAGGATTTCTTCTTGTTTCTATGTCATACCGGCATTCATTTGGAGCAAATACTCCTCTGCTGTGTCACCGAGCCACTGAAAAGTTTGCGCGGAGTTTGGCGAGAGTTCTTGCATGCCGGCCCTTGATGGGCGCATCTCTTGGAATTTGTGCGTACAATGCCTGGGCGGTGTCCCTCTCGCCCTGGGCGAGAAACCACTGCGCCATTTCGACAAGCTCGCGAGCGTTGACACCATCACTGAGGGGAAACCTCCTTGCAAAAAGATCGAGAACTAGTTCCTTGGGTGGGTCTACCTTTTGTAGCGCCCATTTAAGAGCCCAAAAGAGCTCAAAATCACCTTCGGCGAGCGCAAGGAGCTCTGCAAACCCTTTGCTGCCACCCATGTCGGCCAAAAGTTGCATGGCGTCGTCAGGGCGCAAATCTACAAGCCATCCTTGCAAACGATCAAAGTCTGTCACTGTGAAGCCATCATGAAGAACATTTTGCGCAAAAGTAACCATGGCTTTGGCGTCGGATATGGAGTCTGCGTTCACGCAGTAGGCGCTGAGACCGAGACTTTGTCCCGGGTCGTCAAGATGTCCTGCTACACAACTCCTTACGCGCTCATCAGACGCAATAAAAGCTTCGAGCGTATATGGGTCCACTGCGCAGGAGATGCAGCCCGCATCTCCGTGTCTATCGAGGCCCGGGACGCCCGCGTGCCATGCCATGGCATCGTGTATTGAGTCTTGCATCTTGTCTGCTACAAGAACAAGAGCTTGGCGTTCAGTGCCTGCGCCAATGAGATCGCAGAGCGCGCAGGCAGCGCGTGAGTTGAGAAGAACGGTACGAAGTTGCGGGGCCGCGTCCAGTACGGCGCGAGCTCTTGGATCCTCGAGCACGCTTCCAGGTACATGCGTCGCAAAGTCGAGTTCCACGCTCGCTGTATTCGGCACAGTCGAAAGGTCATCAATTCGATTGGAAAGTCTGCGAGGCCACGTGGTGCAAGTTGCCACCTGATGCAGTCCCCGGGCGTTAGTCGCACAGACATCTGCGGGGAGCGAATCGAGCACGTAATTGCACACGGCCACGATGGGGCCGCACGACAAATTCACAATCCGATTGCTACCTCGAAGCCTAAGAGAGTGGTACGCAGTGGTGCCAGCTCGACGCAGATCCATGACCGCAAAATCGAGCCAGCCTTGCCTCACGAGCTCGCATACGTCGGAGCGTGTCATAAGCTGGTCCATGGCCCCGCTATGAAAGTCTGACATGATGACGCATGCTCGCGGCGTCAGTGTCGAGCTGCCTTCGTGTGCGGTAGAAAGTTTCTGTCGCAGTGCGCGAGCAAGGCGCACAACAAAGGTACCATGGCCTGAACCAAGGTCGAGAATGTGCACGGTAGAACACTTCAGGTTATGGTCTTGACGCCGACAGAACTCAACGATGACTCGCGCGTAGCGGTCGGCGAGAAAAGAAGAGGACGTTATGCCGCAGGGAACCTGATGTGTCGTCCACGGGTCGAGCCCCGAAGTTTCATAGAAGCGCTCATTGGTGTCCCACAAGCAGCTCTGCGAGAAAAGGACACCTTCTTCCATGGGAGCAAATGCTCCCGAAGTCTCGCATTGTCTCCGTCTACGTCTCTGACGTCCACTCAGGGCACGCGGTGGACCACACGCGGTCCCTGCGGCCTCTTCGACGCGCTTTCGCTTGAAGAGGCGGCCGGTGTCTTGATGGTTGTCCGTGGAGAGGAGGGCGAGGACGTCCTTGGCGCCACAGGCCGCAAGCTCGCGTTGGAGCTGCGCTCTCTCGCGAGGTGTTGCGCAGTCGTACGTGACTGCAAGCTTTCGAGCGAGGGGACGTAAGAGCTCGCTTGGCACCAAGCGCTTGGTGTCCATTTGTCCTCGTCCTTCGAAGCCGGAGCTCTTGGAAAGCAACGTCGACGCCGCCATGTCGGCAACGCGCTGCCGCACAATGGCGTCTCGCTGTGCGCGCAGGAGCAAAAAGACGACGGCGAGAGGGAGCCTTTGCGGGGATCCGAACGTCTTGCGCGCTAGTTGCAGGAGCGCTGCAAGCACGCGTTCGAGAGCATCATTTTTGGCCATTGCTAAGCGTTGTTTCAGGTTTGGTCTTGTATAGAAAGCGGGTCGACGACCGCATACTTTTGGACCCTTTGACTTCGTTCGACCCATTGCTTGGTCAATCGACTAAGACTTCGACCATGTCATGGGTCTTGCCGTGCGGGCCGCTGGCCAGCTCGACTCGCAATGAAGCATACAAGAAATAGGACGTAATTGGTGTAGGACATGTTATACGATTCGATGCGTGATGTGTGCTGAAGCACCCACCACTACATTATTGGTGCTTGTGGCCTCACTTGCACATCGTGCATTATTTTGCTTGCTGCAAGGACCTCACCACGAAGAAGACTAACGCTACCTTTCCAGGTAAGGAAGGCGTGGTATATTCAAATGTGCAAAACGGGGTTGGCAAAGGGAGCGCAGGCAAGAATAACGGCATGTGCGTAGTACTGCGTGCGGTCAATCTGGCCCATCGTGAGCGTGCCAACGGTGCCACCCTTTTGCTTTTGATTGGTCGTTCCATGGACAATGTCGTCAGCTCGGCCGAGTTCGATTCCCTTGCGCACGAGGGATGCAAGCGCGGGAGGGATGTTGAAGGTGGCAGTCCGCGTGCAGTTTGACTCGCCGGAAGGCGAAATAATGGCGATCCAGGCAAAACACTCGACGACGCCGTTTGCAACATCATCAAAGAGACCACCCTCGATGCCGACAGCATAGGCGCCTGGATTTTTGGTGCGACAATACTCGGCCCGATTCATGGCTCCCTTGCGAGTTTCTGCGTCGCCCATGGGCTGGTCATTGACACCCGAAGGAGCATCAATTCCGCGAAACTCGAAACGCTTGTCCAAACCATCAAAGGCGGACAAGAACCCGGCCTTGGCAGCATTAACCTTGACCGGATTGCGACTGCCGATGATGACGCGCGTGGTCCGCGGCTTGCCCGGCTCTCCGAGCGAGCGGCGGAGCTGGAAAAGGTGCGAGAAGTAATTGTAGTAAAAGGTGGACTCGGAGATTTTGGGCACGAGGAGAGGCTTGAACTTGGTAAGCGTTTTGTCAAGGGACTCGGCGCGAACTGCAGCATCTCGGTCGCATACATCTGCCAAATTGAATGTAAAAGACGAGGACGTTTCGGGGTGCGGGTCGCGAAAGACGGCAAGATCGACCTTGCCGCCAGGACGCGTCAGCTTTTCAATCATGCCAAGGACAGACTGCTTTTTGGAAAGAACAGCGCGGCGCCACGCCTTGGTGCTGGGCAATGCCTTGGCTGCAGAGAACTCAAAAACGCGCAGCTCCTCAGGCAGGGAGAACTTGAGCGGAGCCGTGTCGTCGTCATCCGGGTCGACGAGTGAGCGCGGTTCCATCTTGAACTTGTATTCAAGGAGCTTGGAAAACGCAAAGGCAAAGTCTTGGCGGAAACGCGTCGCGTCGGAGGCGTAGAGCTCGATCCAAGCGCGCTCTCGCGGCATTCCTTGCTGTTCTCGAGAGACCTGCTTGACGAAAAAGGAGTTGTCGAACGGCGCGTCGCAGTCGACAAGGCATTTGAGCACGACCTTTTCCTGCGTCGAGAAAGACCGCAGATCCACATACGGCAACTCCTCAGCACGCCCGGGCCGCCAGGCAGCGCGAGGGCCACCAAGTTCTTCTACAGCGAGAACCCCGGCGAGGGTGTCGACGTCGTCGCTGGAAAGTCCGTGCGCAGCGAAGCGGGCATGGACGGGGTCCAGGAGCGCGCGCGCTTGTTGCGCGAGTTTTTTGGCTCGCGTGCGGCGCTCGGCAGCTTCCGTACTGTTTTCTTCGCCATCGAGGTGACCGTGCCAGAACCACATGGCCTGCGCGACGCGCTGTGCGCATTGCTCAACGCGGAGGAGCGCGCGCAGCGAGATGGCTAGCTCTGAAAGGACTTTTTCGTTTTCGACAAATACCTCGGACAGGAGCGCTATGACGTGCGAAAAGTAGTTGAAGAAGAACACTTGTTCACTCGACGCGTGCTTCTTCGCCTCTGCCACCCTCGGGTCAAAGACGCTGGCTGCGGCCGCCGCAGACGCGTCGCGCCCGTTGCTCATATCGAACGAGAACATGAGCGCCTGGCTCGCCGGGTGCGCGCGACCAAAGACCGCTTCGCCGTGCTGCGAGAGCTCGCGCACGAGCTCCTCCAGCTTGCTTGTGTCGGCCAGCTCCTCCGCCCTCCCGCGCACTTTTTCCGCTGCGCGAAAGCCCAGTACCGCGCGCACGGCATCGCGCCCGGCTGCCGCCATCTTTTGCTCGCACGTTCACGACTACAACGACTACAACAACTACAACTGCTGCCTACCACCGCGCGCGAGGTGACGCTCGCCGTGCGTGTGCAGCGAGGCAGGCGTTCGAGCCCCAGAGCCGGGGCCTCGGTCCCTCGCGCCGCAGCCGCACGTGGTTGTATTGCCAGCTTCTTTTTGCTCGACGCTTTCTTTTGCTATGATCCTCGTCAACGAGTTGGGCCTCAGGGTCTTGCTCACAAGACACATTGAAGCCTGCAATCAATCCCGCGAGCCTAAGAGCGACGCAAGCAGCTTTTACCGCCGTCGTCAAAGCACTGCATCTGCAGCGAGCAGATAATGGATGCAAACCCACACCAAGGATGCGAAAGAGCGGTTCGTTTTGCTTGCTCGAGACGTCGCTCAAGACCAATCAAGGCTCGCAGTCTTCGCACCTCATAAAAACGATACGCACAGGAGTCGGCCGGCCTTGCAACGTGGCTTGTGGACCTTGGCTCGGGTCGTCCGGTAAGACGCAGCTGTGCAAGGCAGGCATCTTGCTCCCCGCCAAGTTTTCTCTTTGCCACGTGCTCACCTTTGGTGATTCTCGTATACGTACGTACGTACGTACGTAAGTACACAATTCGTGTGAGAACGGGGTCCTTTCGGCCGCCATTCTGCTCCTGCTCAAGATGGAGACGAACGAATCAGGGCAGGGCTCGGGGCAGGACATCCAAAGCATCAGGCTCTCCACGCGAGGCTCCCCGCGCGAAGGCCTCGAGGCAAGCCAGCCAAGAGGGCATCATGGTCTCCGCATCCGTTCCCCATTCCCTCTCATCGTGCCGCAGCATTGACTGGGTGATCAGGAAGGTGCGATTGATGTGATCGATGCGATCGATGCGATCGATGCGATCGACGACCCAAAGACCAATCGCCCGAGCTCGCAGACGCAAGGCCGGCGCTCTCGAAGCGCGCGGCGCGAGGGAGAGCCCGGGTCTCGCAGCGCGAAGATGCGGCTTGGCGGCAGAGGCGTCGCTCGCGCCGTCCTCGCGGGGTCGGCGCGGGCCCGCGTGCGCGCGCGCGCAGGCATGGGCGCGGCGCAGCCACCCGCGACCGCGCGCGCGGGCCTCGACGCGGCGGCGCGCGGGCTCGAGCCCCTGGCGCGGCGCAGCGCGGCTGGCGCGTGGGCGCAATCGAGGCTGATGAGCGGCTCCGCGGACAGCGGCGGCGGCGAGCAGAGCAAGAGCACGAGCCTGCATACCGTGCAAGAGGTCTTCCGGTCGGTGTCCAGCATGGTCGAGGCCGTCCGCGTCAAGCTCGAGACACGCGGCGTGCGCGAAAAGGTGGCCGAGCTCGCCAAGGAGCTTGCGCGTGAGGATCTGTGGGACAATCCGGATCGCGCGGGTAAAATCAGCCGGGAACACGCCGCCCTCGCAGACATGATTGAATCGCTCGACGCCTTCACGACGGCCATGGACAATGCCGTCGAGATGGCCACCATGGCCGACGAGGAAGGCGAAACCCAGGTCATCGCAGACTGCCTCAGTGAGCTGGACCAGATCGAGACGCAGGTGAAACGCTTTCATCTCAATATGCTTCTTGACCACCCGGCGGACCGCCTCGGATGTATTATTGAGCTCGCCGCCGGAGCTGGCGGAACCGAGTCCTGCGATTGGACGGAAATGCTTCTTGACATGTACAAGCGCTGGGGCGAGCAGTCTGGATATCAGGCGACGATTACAGACACTTCTCCTGGCACTGAGGCTGGTCTGCGCTCGGCGGTCCTGCAAATTAGCGGACTCAACGCGTACGGCTGGGCCAAGGCCGAGACCGGCGTGCACCGCATGGTCCGCATCTCAGAGTATGACTCGAATGGCCGGCGTCAGACTTGCTTTGCGCAAGTCAATGTCATGCCTCTCATGGATGACGATGATGACAACTTTATTGAAATTGACCCCGCAGATTTGAAGATTGACACGTACCGGGCCTCGGGTGCTGGCGGTCAGCATGTCAACACCACCGAATCGGCTGTGCGCGTGACCCACTTGCCCACGGGTGTTATTGCTCAGTGCCAGGCTGAACGTTCGCAGCACCGCAACAAGGCCATGGCAATGTCAGTTCTGCGTTCGCGTCTTTTGGAACGCAAGCTGCAGGCGGAGCGAGATGCACGACGGGAGCAGCGTAACTCACTTGGCGACAATTCCTGGGGCAATCAGATTCGTTCCTATGTGCTTCACCCCTACAAGCTTGTCAAGGACCACCGCACCAATCATGAGACGCCGCAGGCTCTTGCTGTGCTCAAAGGCGAGCCCGAATATCTCACGCCCTTCATGGAGTCTTATCTCGCGCAGACTGCTGCGGACGAAGATGCCATTCAAGGCGGTGAGTCCACCTCTTCCGTATGAATCAACCCATGCTTCACCTTCAAACATCACCACACCACGTCGCCTCGGAATAAGCTAGTCTTCGTAGGTCGTCGTCATGCTATCCAAGAAAAAGTGCATTTATGTTAGCCCTTCCCCCCTTACTTTCGATAGAACCTGTCTCGTGCCTACCTCATTTCATGTCTTGTTTTGCAGCACCGAGAGCTCACCCACCCGAGAGGTTCTGGGAGCTCAACCGAGAGGTCTTGAGTCGTTTGGTAAACGAGATGCCACGGGCCATCATCATGCCACGATGCTCTCTCTCAGCGGAAAGTCGATGACGCCGCTCGACGCCGCTCATAATAAAGAAGGTGAGGTGGCGGCGGCGGCGATCGAGGGAAGGTAGGTCATCAATACCGACAGATCGTATCGCGCGTGGGTGGCGGAGGCGGAGGCCCCGGCGCGGCGGCCCGGCGCAGACGGGCACCATGGCGACGGAGGGGGAAGACACCGTGGCGTACTGGAAACAAGCCGCGCAGCAGCGGCAGGAGGAGCTCGATGAGTTCATGGAGTCGAGCCGGGAGCTTGAGGAGGCGCTTGAAAGCGAGCTGAGCGCGAGCGAAGAACGCCTGGCGGGCTTGCAGCGCGAGCTCGCACAGCGCACCGACGAGCTCGAAAAGGCGCGCGCCAAAAGCGCCGACACGGGTCCTCGCATGCTCGCAGTCGAGGAAAAAAATCGTACGCTCCAGAGCGAACTTGCGGCAGCGGCGACCAAGTGTCGCACGCTCGAGACCAGCAATGACGAGCTCGAGGGCAAACTGCGCATCCTTGAAGCATCCGTGGAGGACCTCAAGCACCAGGCTGAACAGCAGCTCGAGCAAAACGTTTTTGTTCAAGAAGAAAGAGACCAAGAAAAAGAATTGCAACAGCGCTTGCGCGATGAGCTCAACGAGGCTCGCTCCGAGCTCCTGGCCTTGCAAGGAGCCAAAGCTGATCAGAACTCCAAGGATGCGCAAAAGCTACAAAAACAAGTAGAACAATTTGAGGCGCAGCTGTCCGAGGCGCAGGATCTTGTCTCTCGCACACAAGATGAAGTGGACTCGCTCAAGCAGCAGCTCGCCGATGCGAAAAAGGCTGCTGAAGATGCCCAACAAACCGCGGGACAAGGGTCTGAGAAAAGCCAAAAGGAAATCGATTCTCTTACACAGCAGCTTACCGATGCGCAAAAGGCCGCTCAGGAAGCTCAAAAGGCTGCCGGTCAAGAAGCTGAAACATTCCGAGAAGAGATTGCTTCTCTGAAACAGCAGCTTGCCGATACGCAAAAGGCTGTCGCGGATGCCCAGGACTCTGCTGGTCAAGGCTCCGAGATGCACAAAAAAGAGATCGAATCTCTTACGCAACAGCTTGTCGATGCGCAAAAGGCCGTCCAGGATGCTCAAGAAGCTGCTGGCCGAGACGCTGAAACGTTGAGCGAAGAGATTGCTTCTCTCAAGCAGCAGCTTGCCGACGCGCAAAAGGCTGTCGCAGATGTCCAGGACTCTGCTGGCCAAAGTTCTGCGGCAAATGAGAGAGAAGTTGATGAACTCAAGCAGCAGCTTGCGGATGCGCTAAAGACCGCACAAGAGGCTCAGGAGACTGCTGGCAAAGACGCCGAGGCATTCAAGGCAGAAATCGATACCCTCAAGCAGCAGCTTGGTGATGCACAGAATGCTGCTCAGGCCGCTCAAGACTCTGCCGGCCAAGATTCTGCGGCAAGTCAAAGGGAACTTGATGGACTCAAGCAGCAGCTTGCGGACGCGCAAAAGACCATACAAGAGGCTCGAGAGGCTGCTGGCCACAACGCCGAGACATACAAAGCAGAGATTGACAGTCTCAAGCAGCAGCTTGGTGACGCGCAAAGTGCTGCTCTCGATGCCCAGAAAAAGAGCGAGAATGGATCCGTGGCGTACGACAAAGAATTGGAGGTGCTCAGGACGCAGCTTGCAGAAGCGCAGCAGACAGCGGAGTCTACGCGCGACGAAGCCGTCGAAGTCGTCAAGAAACAGCTCGTAGAAGCGCAAGAGGCCGCAGCAAGGGCCTCGCAGACGCAGGTAGACCAAGTGCAGATTCTTGAAGAGCAGATCAAGACGTTACAGGACCAACTTGCCCAAGTCGAAGAGAAAGCGGAGAACTGGGCAAAATCTGCTGCTCTCGAGACCAAGGCGCGCGATCAGGAAGCGGAGACTCTCCGGCGTCAGTTTGCTGATGCGGAACGAGCCGCTGAAGCTGCCATCGCTTCCGCTGGGGAGGGTAACAAAACTCGAGACGAAGAAGTCACCTCGCTCAAGAAGCAACTCGCCGAAATGGAAATGGCTGCCGAAGAGCTGGCAACGTCTGCAGAGCAAGAGTCGAAGGCCCGTCAAGAAGAGGTGGAGACGCTCACGCAAAAGCTCCAAGATGCCCACAAAAGGGCTGAAGAGGCCTCGAGACAGGAAACCGACGCGCGCGCTCAAGCCATTGCTTCCCTCGAGCATCAGCTTTCGGAGGCGCAGGACGCAGCGGAAACGGCTAGAGTTGCAGCTGAGGAGAAGCTTCACGCTGTGCAAGCGGCTCATGAAAATGCAATTGCCAAGCTCGAAGAGGAAGTTGAACAGCTGCGATCGGAGCGGAGCATTGCCGGGGACGCGGACAAAGAACTGCAAGCAGAGCTAGAGGATGCTCTTGCCCAAATTGCAAAGCTTCGGCGGAGCAATGCTGACCTCGAGGTGGCGCTCGTGGAGGCTCAAGGAGCTGCCGAATCGAGCAAGGCGGAGGAAAAGGTGTTTGCAGCCGCGCTCGAAGAGGAACGTGGCATCGCCGAGCGCCAGGTACAACTGGTGCGCGACGAGCTTGCCGAGGTACAGTCGAGTTTTGCAGAGGAACGACAGGTGGTCCTAAACTTGCGCAAGCAGCTTGCTAAGGTCGGCGAGCAGCTCGAAGCGGAGCGGGAGGCGCGCCGCTCGATGGCGACAGCGTCGTCTTTGCCAAGTAGCGTCGAGAGCTTGCGCACAGCCTACACTGCGCAGTTGCGAACGAATGCGTCTTTGCTGTCGCGCATGCAAAAGATGCGCGGCAACATTCTTGTTTGCTGCCGTATTCGACCGGCTCTCCCGCATGAGGGTGCCATCGCTGAAGCCTCTCCCAGCGTAGCAGCGCTGAGCTCGGAAGAGGTCTCGTTTCAGAATGACAAGACAAAAACCGTGCGGCCCTTTGCTTTCGATCGAGTCTTTGCACCGACCGCGACGCAAACGCAGCTCAACAACGAAGTATCCGCGCTGGGGCTCGCCGAATCCGTCGTGGGTGGCACGAACGCCTGCATCATGGCCTACGGACAGACGGGCAGTGGCAAGACGTACACCATGGATGGTCCAGAGGATAACCCCGGCGTGAACGCGAGGGCTATTAAGCGCGTGTTCGAGTTGACGCAGATGCTCGAGAGCTCTGGGCAGTCCTCCTACAAGGTCCGTCTAGCGATGGTCGAAATTTACAACGACGAGGTCCGCGATCTTTTATCCTCTGGCGTCGCCGACGCGCAACTGC
The DNA here is from genome assembly GCA_000818945.1 of Schizochytrium sp. CCTCC M209059. Taxonomy (NCBI): domain Eukaryota; class Bigyra; order Thraustochytrida; family Thraustochytriidae; genus Schizochytrium; species Schizochytrium sp. CCTCC M209059. Next base: position 66,341 of record KN805443.1, read on the forward strand.
GCGCGGACGTCGGAAATGGCAGCTCGCGCACAATGGGCTCGGTGCACTCGCCAGTGCTGAGCAACGGGAATAGCGACGCTTTGGAGACGTCTTCAGTTGGGTCGGCAGCGACTTCTTTCACGCAGTCATCACGAGTTGGCGACGCGGCGCGTAACCCGCGCCGCGCGCGTACCCTGGGCCTGCCCGAGATGCACTGGGTCTCGTGCGAGAATACGGATCGCGTCGATGAGGTTTTGGGTGTGGGTCGCGCCAACCGCGCGACGGCGGCAACAGATCTGAATGAGCACAGTTCGCGCTCGCATCTGATCATCATTCTCGAGGTCCAGGGATCATCCTCGGAGGACATTTCGGTGAACATGACGGGCCGCTTGTACCTCGTGGACCTGGCCGGTTCGGAGCGAGTTTCAAAGTCCAAGGTCGAGGGATCACGTCTGGATGAAACTAAACATATTAACCGCTCACTTGCGGCACTGGGCGACGTTCTCGAGGCGCTCGATAGCAAGGATCGCAACCGACATGTGCCGTACCGCAACTCTAAGCTGACGCTCATGTTGCAGCCTGTTCTGGGTGGAAATTCGCGAACGATGATGATCTTGGCGGTGCCTCCTTCGCCAACCAGCGCGCAGGAGACTCTTTTTTCGCTGCAATTTGCAGCCCGCGCACGCAACATTGAGCTGGGGGCGGCCAAACGACGCGTCCAGGTCAAGAGTACGATGGCCGAGATGCAAACGCTGCGTGCCCAGCTCGCGGAGACCAAGGCCGGTAAACAGAAGGCGGACGCCAAGATTGCTGATCTGAAACGCAAGCTGCACATTACGGAGCAGGCCATGTCGGCCATCAAGTCGGAAGGAACCAAAAAGGAGGATGCTTTGCGGAAGCGCACGGACCGTGAAACACAGCATGTTGCCAAGGAGGTTGCTGACTTGCGGACCAAGCTTAGTGCAACGCGAGAGTCGCTAAAGGAGGCTAAGGGCGAGGCTGAAGCGGAGCGCCGCAAGCTCAAGGTTGAGCACAAGTCTCTTGCACAGGCCAAGGCCACGGCTGAGCGCCGCGTGCTCGAGATGGAGGTGATGTTGGAGAAACAGCGCGCCGAACTTTTGCGTTTACGCGCTGCAGTCTCAGAGCGGGAAAACATCTCTCCAAAGGTGAACCGCTCACGTCGGCCGGCTCCCGGCGCTGGTGCGATCGCCGGAGGACGTTCGCGTGCAACATCAAATGCATCGACGGCCAGCGCTACAACGCCGGTTCGTGCGGCCAGCAGTAAGTCTCTTTCTAGGGTCCCGGCACCGCGCCACGAGCCGCCGAGCCCTCCATCAGCTTCTTCGGATGGGCCTGAACCAGGTAATGAGGAAAGCGCAAGTGCAAGCAATGCCCATGGGTCGGGTGTCACGCGCACAGCTGAGTTCACGAGCCGTATTGCAGCGCCGACGGCATCGTCGTCGGCCCGATTTCGGTCAATGATTCCGAAACCTGGACGTTCAACGTCAAGCAGATAGATGAAGAAGAAGAAGAAGACAAGAATAAAGCTAGATTGTTTACCCTTTCTTTGGGATGGGAAATAGAGGTCATCAGCAAAAGCAAGTAATCGAGCACCAAACAAGACACGATGCTCTTTGTTGGATTCGTGCGTTCGCCTTGCTCGCCTTTTCCGGCGACAGGGCTCATGCTAGTTGGTTTTGCGGCCTTGTGCAAGTGACTTCCGCGCTCTTGCTCGTCGTCGCTCCAGCGAATTTGCCGACGTGCCGGCAAGCGAAATACAACGCAACAGCCAGCTATACTAAAGCAGATGCGCACGAAGGTCCAACGCTGTGTCATTGCACAAGTAGGCTCGCCATCCACCCGCCCGTCGCGGCGGAGCACTACGCTATGCCCTGCCAACTTTCACTACGTTTTTCAAATCTCATCAACGACGTAAAACCCGAGCAGAAGCGCGTGAAAAGATAATTTTGCGCTGTAATCGCGATACTGTGCTAGAATATGGAGAAGATTTGCTTTACAGCAGAAAGGCTTAAAACCTGCACTCGCAAAGAGCCCAGTTTCACTTGTATACTCTTTTCAAAAATTAGTATCGAAAAGAAATTCGAACTCTTTGCGAGCATTTTTTCCTTTATTTTCCACACGTGCTCCCCCCGCCGTCAGATTGAGTTGCTCACGAGCTGACGAAGCGCCTTTTCTCTTGCGATGCAAGCACGACACTGTACATGGACCAAGTAAGTTTGGCTTTGATCACCATTGGCGACTTTTCAAGCCTGACGCATCTTTCAAAGCAGTATCCTTCTGTAAAGTCTGACGCGGCATGTGCCAGCTCGCTCCATGCGAGCTGCCCAGGTTCTTACTGGGTTCAAATGAAACATACAAGACATCATCCGGATGTCTCCCGTCATTAGAAGGACGTCGCGTGTTTGTTTTCCCAGAAAACAAGCTTACGGAGAGGTTGATTTCACGAAGAGCCTGGTTTCACGATCGAGGTTCACAACACACGACAACACAATGCAAGGACCATATAAGTTTGATTTCGATCACCATCAGCGGGTCTGACGTACTCGTCAAAGCACACTGTTCTCTTGTAGTTTACTTTGGGGAGTAGCCTGTGCCATCTTGCGACGTGTGGGCTGCGCGCAAAAAGTCATCCCTTCGCAGACAAGACTTGACTTCGACACACGATACAGCAAGTCTTCAAAAATAAGCCAAAGTACAACAACACGAGATAGCACTCTCTACCAATCTCTCTCACATAAAATGGTCAATTTCTTTTTTTGGGGGGGGGAGGACATTCGTGACTGGTCGGTCAAAATTTCAGCTTCTTGCGCGTCACGAAGTTTTATCACTCGCTCAATATCATCAACGGTTGGCCAAGACTTCGAGTAGACGATTGGGATCTTCTGTCGAGCCGGGCCAAGGATTGAGGGATTGAGATAGTCACCAGCATCAGCAATTCGCCTAAATTTCCACGTGCTGCTCGTGCGAACGTGCATCCTCATGCTGTTGCGAAAGGTATTCGCGAAGCTACTGCGCAACTACAAGCTGCTGATACGCAAAAGAAGGAGGACGAGGCGCCGACAAGTGCCCCTTCACAAGTCAGTGAACAAGAACAACACGAAGAACAAGAAAACGTATCTTCGCGGATTCGTGCTGTGGAGCCTGTCACGGACATCACTATCTCAAAGGGCGAAAAGGCGCAAGTCAAAATGAACAGGACGCTGCTCAGGAGCGCACAGCCATTGATAGGCCGATCGAGCTCACAGGATCCTCGCTGGGGGAACTTGAAAGCGCGCTCTTCGACAAGAGTGTGCGTGCTCTCGACCCAACACGAGCAGTGGGAAGCGTTAAAATGGTCAGCTCAATTTCTGCAAAATGTGGCCTTCGCCTTGTCTACGGCCGTAACAGCAGCTTCCATCTTGCCTGGTGCTTTATATGCGTCCGCCCGCGTCGATGCGCGCTCGTAAGAAGTGGGCCGTCTCCCAAAAGGAATTCGATGAAATCAATCTCGAGGCAAGTGCGTCAGGGAATTTATGGGCTACAGACTATACAGAGGTAGACAAGTTGATATGAGTCGCTTTTTTGTAGTCTGACAACACGCAAATACAGTACTCATGTCTTATTCCTGGTTTCGCTCGATGTTGAATCGCAGGTCCGTCCATGTATCCTTGGGTGGCGTTTACCGAGGCCATTCTGTGGTTCGTTACAATTTCGATTTTCGGGACTTGATGGAGCCAAAGTCGGCCGCGTACACGGTATTGCTACCCGGAGCGAGACCAAACTGAAGATGCTCGCTCTCGAGGCCGCTGGCGTTGCCGCTGGCAACCTTAGCAGCAGCGCGAAACATGGTGGCAAAGACGGTGCCCTCACGCGAGTAGTATCGCGAGTTGAGCAGCGTGTCGACGGGAACCCACTGGCAGGCAGCAATTTCTTCTTCCTGCGGCACGAGTGTCTGCGTCTCGTCTTCGGCCTCGAGAACGCAGATGCAATAGAGGTCCGTGGACCCCTCTCTCGCGGGTCCGGCACGCGGACCGACGTGATGAATTTCTTGAATGGATGCCATTTGCTTAAACCGCGTGCGAAGGCCCGTCTCTTCGAGAACTTCGCGCACTACCGCGTCGCGCAAGTCCTCCTGCTGGTCAACGAGTCCGCCGGGTAGTTTCCAAAAGTCTTTGAGGCGCGCGCTGGGGCCCGACTTTTCGCGAATGCAAAGAACTTCATTTTTGGAGTTGACAACGAAGCCAGCAACGCCAATAAAGTGGCTCGGACCTGGCGGTAGCTTGTTCTCATGCTCAGCTGCTAGCCATGCGGAGAGCATAACGTACGAGTCCTCGGCATGATGGAAGACGAATCCGGCCTGGACCGCGACCGGGATGAGGTCGCTGGCGCCGATTCCAATGCGCAGCCAGACGCCTTTGCGACCCTCCTTGCGCCAGCACTGCAGCGACTGCCACAGATCTCTTTCAAACTCGCGGGGATCCGTGGGCGTCAGTTGCGCCGCCTCGCCCTCCTCAAGTCCCTTGTATCCGGCGTGCGACCTCGGGTCCACAACCTCGACAGCATTGTACGAGTTCACCTTGTGCTCCAGCGCTGCCTTGGGTCCTCCGCGCGCCATCATCCCGGTCTCCTCGCTCGCTCCACCTTCTTCTCCCTGCGCGCCAGCTAGCCTCTGCCGCTACCTCCCCGCCTGCGATGGCGGACTGCTCGCCTCGCGGTCGCCGACGTTTGCGTCAAGCTCGAAGGCTGACTTACTACTACTAGGCCTAGGCCTGCTCTGTCGCGATGTGATGTGATGATCGTGTTGACCCCGCCGTGAGTCCGCTCCGGCCAGGCCCGTCCCGGGGATCCCGTGTGCACCATGGTGTGCGCTTTTCCGCGCCCCCCCCC
>KN805443.1:71817-94133 GCA_000818945.1 Schizochytrium sp. CCTCC M209059
CGCCGCCGCCGCCGCCGCCACCGCGCGCGGCAGGGCCGGGGCGCGCCGCGGCGAAGGCCTGGGCCGGGCTGGGCCGAGTCGCGTCTGCGCGAGCTGCACCAGACACGCTTCGAGCCGCCTTGCGCGAGCTTCACTGGCGAGTCCACGTGGCTCATCCATACGTCCAAGAATCCATCCGTCTGCGCCGCGCGGCGCTGCCGACCAAGCCCAGGAGAGGGACTCTTGGCGAGGGGAGGCGAGGGGAGGCGAGGCGAGCGGAGCCGTGCCGAAGCGAGAGCTCGCCCCCGCCCGCGCACGAGCCTTCTCGCCGCGTTTAACGCGAAGCGCGAACGTCGCGCGATACTTTGTCTCTTTTTCTCTCGCTGTCACTTCGTTGTTTCTCCCCTGCTGGAGACGCCTTGGCCTGACAGCGAGCGCGAAGAGCCCTTCCGAGAACTGCGCTGCCTGCGGCCTGCCAGTGGTGGACGAGGCGCACAACGTGCGAGGAACGATGCACATCCGAGACTCAAACCAAGCGCAAACACAAATTCCTAGGGTCTCGCGCAGACCGATGGTGCGTTTGCGCCCGGAGCGCAAACTATCGAGATCTTACTTTGGCAACGTTGTCTTGCTAGTGATGGCTGTCCTCGCGCACAAAGTCTTTGCTTTTCCTAACAAAGAACGCGGATGGGAGCTCGTGGAGAATGACACAGTAGAACATCTCGAAGCCAAAGTGGGAGCCCGAATGGTCTTTTGCGAACCTCTCCGGGCCGTCGCCATTTTCGGCGGGTACGAGTTAGGACACGACAGAAGACGCGCTTACACCTCCAACGTGGATCTTTTAGATATCGAGAGCATGATTGCATACAATTCTGTCGATGCAAGTGCGAACAATGACGTGCCAAGCCCCCGAAGCGGGCACTTTTTACAGGTCGTTCAAGACCTCCAAGAGGCCGACCCCAATGCATGCTGGATCCTCACAGGCTCTGGCATCGCTGTGGATGATACAAGCTTGCGACGACATTTGCGTACCCGGGGCTGGAACAACAACAAGGCTGGCGATGATGATGATGATGATGATGATGATGACGACGACGACGAGGACGATAACGACCCTGATTTGTTCACGCAAGAAGCCTACGTCACATCCATGGCCGAAGACCTCTGGCTCGGTCGAATTACCAAGACAGGGAACCTCGAGGCAAAAATTGAATGGTTTTCTGTCGATACGAGCGAGGTTTCGAGCAAGTTTCTGAAAAGGGCCGGTTTAGCGTGCATGATTGATACAATTGTGGCCAGCGAAAACCCTGGCAAGGATGTGGCTTTCAGCTTCGGAATGTGGGAAGCGACACCAAGTGCAATGAAGAACGCAGGTTCCAAAATCATTCGGCTATTCTTTTACGGGGGTGCAGAGTACGACGATCGCGTAGAGATTCCCGTAATGGCCTTTGACGAGGTCATCGATGTGCAAGTGAAGCTCGTGTATACATCAATCGGACTTGCAGACTCGCAGTACGATGTCTCGGTGACCTCGGTAAAGTCAGTACCTGTTCGCGGGTTTCGTCCCGACGCTCGTTTCGGAGCCGCCGTTTATCCACTTCGAACTGAGGCAGGCTCACTATCAGGTTTCTCCGTTGCGGGAGGGCGATCGGCAGCCTTGCCAGGCGACCCAGACTTTTACAAAATGTTTGAGGACATGTGGTTCTTTGATGTCTCTGCAGCGCAATGGGATCTTGTGCGCGACTTTGATCAAAAATTGCGGCGCGCCCAAGCGTGTGTCGCACCGCAACACACGGGCCCTGGCGCGATGATCTTTGGAGGCGTCTCTGAGATTGATTACATTGGCTATGCTTCGGGACAGCTCCGGTACGCGCCCATAACGTCGATCTTTGTGGAGGCTGGGCGCGGACCTTCGTCACGATGCGGGGGCGACAGCGACGTGTCATGTGTCCACGATCGCAAATTCGGAGACCCTGACCCAGGTTTCGGTCATGCATGTTGTGCAGTGGATCGAGACAGATTCATTCTTCTCGGTGGGATCAAACCTGATGGGAAACCCCAGTTTGACGTCTGGGTCCTTCATCTTTTCAATGACAATCTCGATCCAGATGCAGTGGCGGATCCTTTGTTTACACAACTGGAACAAGACCTGCATGAGCTGTTAGAACCAAAACCAAGTACTGCAACGGTGAGAGCGCCCGCAGCTGCTGGCATTGTTTTATTTGCGTGTACAACAGTTGCGCTATACACCTTTGCAATGCAACGTCGACGCGCGTCGTCCCAAAGTGTGCGTCGAGCGCGTTCATATCGTCAAGGCGATGGAACAGCTGCACCCGCACAAGCAACTTCACTGCACCAAAACATCGAGTCGCTTTCAAGTTCTTCATCGGTGTCTTCGCCACTATCCTCCTGGGATATGGCGGTTCGGGCTATGCCTATTCCGTCGGCGCCAAGCTTGCTTGCGGAAACGCACGTTGCTCATACTGGTTCTACTAGTACGTCGGTGACTTCAGTTTAAAGAGGTCCACATTGCTTCTTCTAGCGTGTCTGCTCTTTTTCTTTGTGAAAAGCTCAGAGAATGGAGAGAGAGAGAAAGAGACTTTTCTTCCTTGTAGAATGTGTGAAATGATGCCTTTGTGACTTTCCTATTATATCCTTGTCCTTTGCTTTTGCATATTCTTTTCTTCTCCTCCTTAATGTGTTTCTTTGAAAATAAAATGATTTCCGCTGCTGATCGCAAAGCGCCTAGAAACGGAATTTGCTTACAATGCTTTCTTACTCAAGTTGCTAATGTTATGAAGAGGAGAGGAAGAAAAAGGAGAGGAAGAGAACGAGACGCTGGTCTTTGTCGTTGGCTGCTTGCGTGCTTGCTTGCTCGCTTTGCCTTGTCTTGCTTTGCTTTGTGCACATGACGCATTGAACTTCTTCTTCTTCTTCTTCTTCTTCTTTTTCTTTATCGTCTTAAACGAACGAGTGACGCATTCAGGTCAAACAGAAAGACGAAAAAGGCAACGCAATGCACTGCAAGCACAAAGACAAGCTTGCCCAGGCCTTGACAAATCAGGCGGCTTCCTCTTCCTCCTCCTCATCAGCATACTCTTCTTCCCCAGCCCCCTCCTCGGCGTCCTCCTCCCACCATTCGCAGGCGCCGAGACCGAGCTCGCTGCAGCTAGCCATGACGAGCATGGGGCCCTTTTGCTTCGATCCAGGAAGCAAAATGTTATCCTCAAGAGGTGTCATAATGGCCGAAGATGTGGACATCGATCGCTGACGACCCTGCACATGCTGGGGCAATTGTGATAGACTGTCGCTACCCGATGAAACGCCCGCTGGTAGGCTGATGCTCTGCACTCGCTCTCGCGAAGACAAGAGACGCTCCGAGGACTCATCCATGAAGACAGGCCTGAAACGCACGCTCTCGATTTTGAAACGTATTCGCGACTCGCTCTTCAGATAGAAGCCAGCATCATTATCTTCGTCGGCGGCTTTCTCGCCGCCCTCCTCCTCATCTTCGTACTCCCAAACCCACATGCGCTCGTCGTCGTCCCATCGCGAGGGCACAGGAAGATGCTGCGGCTCAATGTAAATATCCTGCGAGGCGTACAAAAGCGAGAACAATCGAACAAAGGTGCGTGAGTGGCACAGAACAAAACATTCGCCAACGTGAACCACAAGGCTTGTCTCTTGTCCGTGGTTTGTGAGATTTGCAGATTAACTTACGTGAAAGAAATCAACCGAGATGCGCAGAAATTCCTTGCAGCACAGGTTCACCACGCCCTCGAGAACTTCTCCCTTATGCGGGCGGAAAACAACCATGAGGAAAACCACGTCCGTGTGGCATGCTCCATCTCCAGGAAAGATGTAGGCGTCGCCAATTGTCACAAACTCCTTGAGACACACACACAGACCAACATTGGGGACGACCTTGTTGGCATACTTGGAGTCCACCAGTCTTGTCAGCACCGAGAGCTTTTCCCGGCCGAACTGCGACGGGTCCACACGCAGCGTATCGCGTAGCTCGTGGGCCACGAACATGACCGCGCCCCAGTTGTTGGCTGGTCCTGCTGGCAAGCCGCTTGCGAGTCCGGCCCTCGCACGTGCAAACGGGGTATGCGGAGGCCCAGGCGCCCAGCCTTGGACTTCGTTTCTGTCTGCCTGTCTGCCTGCCGCCGCCGTGGCCACGCGGCCTCTCCTTTTATGGCCGTCGCTGCGGCTGCCAGTGCGCTGCGCCAGTCTTTGATTTGCTGAGTCGCTCAGCAAAAAAAAAGAAAAAGGAAAAAGAATCGAAAAGAAGAGGTTTTCCCACCACAAACGGAGCCTATTTGTAGGCCGTGTGAGTTCAAGCAAGGCCTTGGCTACGCCATAGGCCTCCCTTGCCCATGGGACTGCTTGGCAGAGAAGAATCGCTGTCTCTTTTGTTACTATTATGAAGAAGAAAAAAGGATGTGATTCTATGCTTGCCCCGAGGAGCTGAGTGCTTCTTCTGCAATGGGTCGCCAAAGCCGCGCAATGGAAAGATCAATGCCAAAGGCATTGCTAATGCCACGAAGCAAGACAGAGACGCGGCTCGGCATGACAAGATGATCGCCCATGCCCACAACAGGGTCCTCGCTCTCGCAAAACTCGAGAAACTCCTGCAGGTTCTTGCCCTGGAAGACCTCTTTGTCGCTTCGGTCGTGCCAGAATTGGGCCAAGCGGTACTGTACATCCACATTGCCGTACTTGGATGTATTGCCCATTTGCTGCATGAGCGAAACCACTTTCTCCTTTTCCCCATTATCCAACGCAATGATGAGTTGCGCGTACGTGCGCTGGAAGTCCTTCGGGAGACGCTTGCATTGCCCAAGATCAATGAGACCGAGACGGCCGTCCTTGAGCAACAAAATGTTGCCTGGATGCGGGTCGCAGTTAAACTACGGAGTTCAAGAGGCCAAGCATTTCAAGTATCGGAAGCGCCAAGTAATTCAAGTATCAGTCAGTGAGTCAGTATGCGTTGCATAATTGCCAAGACGCACAGGCAGGACCTTGCCGCCTATAACTTACAACACCATCAATGAGAATCTCGTGACCATGCACCTTGGCCATGAGACGAATAATATGAGCAAGGTTCAAAAGATGAATGCGCGGCTCGTACTCGACGCGACCAAACATCATACCAAGAGTCCCGTTGTACAAAGCGCGCACTCCATTGTGGACGGTTCGCTGCGCGTCGAGGAGGCGCTGGTAATGACGGAACTTTCTTTCCTCCTTGTCAATGTCCTCGAACTTGCCAAGACGGATCAGTTCCCAGTGTTCGCGCTCCAAATCTTCGTAAGTGCGTCCTTGGTGCTCTGCAACAATCTTCATCGACTCGCGAATGCCGTCAATTAGAGGCTGTCCATCGAGAAACTCCATGACCAGTACCCGCGACGTCGAGTATTCCGGGTAAGGCTTGGGGATGGCAACACGACTTCCAAAGACTGGCATGATTTTGTCATGAACCTCGGTGAGATTCGAGGCCTCCCCCAAATAGTCGAACTCGGTCTCGAACTGACGCTCAATTTCTTCCATGGGTGGCGCCATGTGCGGGAGGGCAAACTGGCAGAATGCCTTTACCGTTCCAATGTCTGCGCGAAACTTGTGCTCGATGCCTGGCGCCTGCACCTTGACGGCAACTTCTTCCCCGTTCGAGCGAAGTCGTGCACGATGAACCTGGCCGATCGAGGCACATCCACATGGAGTTGTTTCGAACGACGAGAATACCTCGTCCAACGGCTTGCCAAGGCTCTCAGCAACGATGCGCTCGGCCTCACCCGGCTGCAGCGTCGTAGGCGCTTGATCCTGCATTTCCTTGGCCCACTTGAGGTACTGCGGCGGACAAAAGTAGTCGACAGTGCTGACCACTTGGCAAGCTTTGAGGTAAAAACCGCGCAGCTGGAGGACAGCGTCGCGCACAACGGGCGCATACCGATCGTGGAGCTCGTTAAACGCGCGGTCCTGCTCCTCGTCAGACATGCCGCTCACCTTCCATTGTACATATCTGTAGTGCGCATAAATGGGCATGACGATTCTCCAGAACTCGAGCGAGCGAGCTGTGCCTTCATCGCGCTTTGCCTGCACCGCGAGGCCGGCGCCTCCAGCAACGCCAAGAAGAGCAAGGCCTCTTGCGAGCCGCCCGAGCACGCTTCTCCGGGGCTTGGCAATCTGCGCGGTGGTCGTCGCGGGCGGCACTTTGGCTGCCGCCGCCGCAGTCGTCGCCGTCCTCGTTGTTATCGCTGCCGCCGTAGGGGTCCTCGCCTCAGCGCTGCCATGCTGTTGCGTGGTCGTCAGCATCCTGCGCGTCAGCGGCGCTCCCGTGCCGACGCGGCCATGGCACCGTGCCAGGCCGGCGAAAAGTCCTCGCGACGCGGCAGTCGCTGCTGCGACCGTGGCCGCGCGCGCCCTCATCGTGCGTAGCCTGGCCCCCTGTCGGCAGCAGCACCAAATCCAGCACCAGCAGCACCAGCGGCGGCAGTGGCAAACGATTGCGTTTCTGTTCCGAGAACGCAGCGCGTGCAAATTGTTCCTTGCGTCTTGGGAATAGAGAACCTGCTGTGCAGTGTTTAAGGTGAAAACGCCGCGAAGAGATACTGCGAGGGAGAGGGAGGTAGAAGTTGACAAGATAAAAGTATCAAGTGGGTATTGCCGATGTACAGGCATTTTTTCAACTACCGTCGAGACAAGAGCATCAGCGATGTGTCGTGAGTTGTATCAAACCAGATCACTCGTGATACGGCAACGTCGCAAAACATCGGCCTTTACGTATGCTACTTTTATAACTGTCATTACAGACGGGGAGCGTTGTCCCAGCCGATCTGCATGAACCTGCCGTGGCCCGAAGCGACTTTGACATTGTCCGGCCAGCGCCACAGCGAAAAGGTGGTGTGAATAATGACTTTGCCGCTCGGACTGCGCGATTTCTGTGCCCGTGCTTCGGCAATCAAAAGTGCCGGCAGCTTGGGCGCGTCGGCTTCAGTAAAGTCGACGGTGAGTTCTGCGGTAACGGGCCGTCCATCGTTGATGCAAAGACGCGTGGCACGACCGGAAAGTTGATCCAGGGCAACATATACACTGCTCTTGTTGAGAACTTCAGTGCTCTCAAGCGCATCAGGACCGCAGTTCTCACCAAATAGAAGAACGCTTCGACTGATGGTCGGCAACCCCGATTCGACCTTTTTGAAGCACCGCGAAAGAATCTTGGCCCCCCCAAGAGCATCCGGCGGAAACTCAAATTTGGGATATTCGCCAATGCGAGGCAAAATTTCGTCTGGCTCAAAATTTCCGTCTTCGGAGGCAAACTTAATCGCAGCTTCGAGTTCCGGTCCACCTGGCCATTGCAAGTCTTTTGCAGGTGGTGGTGTGGCAGGAGGACTTTTTTTTTTCTCGGCCTCATCTTTGTTCAAACGCCGCAGCGTATAAGTGGTAGCTGCGCAGGTCTGACGCCGGGCCTTGGCCACATCCCCATCATTTTCAAGTTCAGACAATTCCATGACAGGATGCACAATGCGAGCGTTGGACTCGAAGGCCTCGATGAGGAGAGGCGTGTCGATTGGCGTCAGGTTCATGTATCGAACGGTCATGCTTGCATGGTGCGCCTGAATGCCAAGTCGTTGTCGTACGAGCTGCGATGCGACATCCATGACAAGCTCCACGGCGCCGCCATGCGTTGTTTTTGGCCCGCCCTGCGTAGCCTCGGTGAACTGCACGACGCCCCAAAGGCGGCCCTCGCGCGCATCCCAGGCCCACCGCCTGCCCAGCCGCAGTCGCGCGTCGTGCCAGCAGTACGAGTTCGCAGGCGTCTCGCCCAGAGCGACCATGCGCAGCGCGCCATTCGACCCCTGCGCCCACTTCTCCAGACGCGCGGACAGCGCCTCGAAGGACGCGGCCATCGCGCTCCCGCCCTCCCCGCGACGAACGCGGCCTACAGCCCGGGTCTGCGCGCCTGGCAAAGAGCCTTGACGCGTCGGCGTCTGCGAGTCCGCCTCCACGCGCCGGAGCGTCTCTCCTAGTCGGTCGCAGGTGAGTCCGAGTCCGGGCGGGGACCAAACAAAGGCCGGATTGTGGTATGGCGACCTCCCGGGCTGGGGTTTAGCGTGTGCGAGTCCGACATCATGACATGGACATGAGTGGGGAAAGGCTCGCGCCGAAAGCAGCCAGAGATTTTGCGCGATGGTGTCGTTTATGTGTCGAGGGACTCGAGTCATGTTGTCATGTTGCCCATGTCCTGCCTTTCAGATTGAGGGTTGAGAAAGCGATTTTTTGGCGATCGAACTACAGCCCAAGGCCAGCGATGCTGAGGCCCTCCACGCCCGGGGCAGGCTTGCGACGCGACGATGCTTTTGCAAGGTTTCTGGGTCGAGGGCCCCACGAGGGTTTGTTCGTGGTCTTGGTGCTCGCCGAAAGAGCTGCAGCGCCGCTGCGAGGGGCTGGCACTGCCTTCGAGGGCTCGAGCCAGATTTGCGCCCCGCCGCCGCTACCGCCGCCGCCGCCGCCGCCTTCGTCGCGGTCTGCAGATTGGCCAAATGACTGCTGCAAACATGCTGTCCTTTTAACAAACTTTGCACTCGAATGACGCCTCGATGCTCTGCGAGGAGATGATGTAATGTTTGCCGTGTCCAAGAGAGGGACAATGTCCTCCCGCATCGCAGCAGTGAGATCTGCGTCTTCAATGTCCCCCGCAAGCGCAGCGACTATTGCCGACGCAGTCTCGCCGTGCATATCCCAGGCACTGCCTCCATGTTGCTCGTTCCGTTCGATCCAGTCTTGCAGCAAGGTCCGAACAAGCGCTTGCTCATTCTTCAAGGTCGCGCGCTCATTCTCGTAGCGCGCAATGTATCGTTCATCCTTGACTTTGGAGAGATGGTGCGTGCATTGTTCGAGCTTGCCAAGCAATTTGTAAAGACGTCCCATGTGCTGATGCAGAATGCCGAGCTGCATATCAAATCCAAGGCCATTCGAATCATCGGGCCTAGCGTCATCTTGTTTTTCCTCTCGCGCAGCAGAGTCGCTCATGATCTTTTGCGTGTGACGCAGCTTTTTCAGACGCAAAAGGAGAGTTTTTCGTCGTGCCGGAATCGACTTGCAGAATTCGGGCACTGCGACTGCCAAAGGTTTTTCCAAAGCGACGTTGTCGAGTGAGACGCAGGCGCCTACGACGCGTCGCACCTCTGCGACAGCCTCTCCCGATGCCTCAACACGTTCGAGAATGTGCGTTCGCAACGCATCGCGCTCCATCTCTGCCTTGTCGAGTAGATTCTTGACCCGCAAAGTCTCATGCTCATCTCCAGAGCCTGCGAGCAGCTTGCTGCGGCATTTCGCCACGCGCTGGCACCGCGCAAGCAGCACCGGTAGCAGATCGCGCAGATCGCTCAGGAGTGCGCGGGCGCACTCTACCTCTTGCACCTCCGCGTCCATCTCTACACGACGCCCTCCTCCTGCTCGTCGAAAGTTCCTTCGTCCAAGCACGTTGAGGATGCGTACGGGTTTTGGCTCACTTGCTTGCTTGCTCAATTGCGCGCACTTTTGTTTGTCTGACACGATTGACTTTGGCGAATAACACCACCGTCAGTAAAAGCAGCCAAATGAAGTTTGGCGGAATGAATGTTGCGACCGTTTCAACAGGCTGAAGCCGCAGATGTGCCCCCCCCCGACCTCGGCTGCTTTGGTCGCGCGGTACACACCGTTTGGGCAACGCAAAACAATGCAACGCAACGTTATCGAGCTCACCCGCACAGTCAGCAGCAGGCTGTCATGCCAGCCCGTACTGATTAATCACCGATTGCCTCGCTGGGCCCCGTGCTCTGCGCGCGGGCCTGCGCCGGGCAGGGAGCCAGGTCCACGCTCAGGATGGGAAAGGGCCCGAAGGATCGCGCTGCGGCGAGCCGCGCGTGGCTTGAGAAACTCGCACAGGACGTGCGCGAGGCTGGTGCAGGGTTCTGCGAAGTGGAGCTGCGCGACGCCTTCCGAGCCACCCTTGGCAAGCAGCCGTACTGGGACGAGGGAGCGCAGATCGCCAGCGCAGATGGCGGCGCTGACCACCGCGATCTCCCGCATCATCGTGGAGAGCTGCATAAAAGCACCGAAAGGTTTCTTCGTATTGTGGCAGCTTGGCGCGGTCGCATCACCGTCGAAGACGAGAGATACCTGCCAGACGCTGCAGTCCTTCTCATAAAACTATACGGCGCTGAGCTATATACATTTGCCGGCGCGAGTGCGTGTTTCGCGCGCGGATCTCTGGAGCTGGAGGCGGCCGCAGATGTCCTGCAGCGCAAACTCAAGGTTCTCGCAGATCTTGATGGAGGCACGGATAAGACCTTTGCACGATGGACAAACAAAGCAAAAAAACAATCACACGCAATCGATGTCAATGGCTTTCGTCGACTCTTCCATCAACTCCTTCGAGGGCGCGACAGTGGTTTTTGTGCGCGCGAAATTGAAGAGGTCATCATGCGTTTCCTGGACCCTGCAGGAATCGGCGAAATCGACAAGGAAGCCTTGGAGAAATTTATTTACTCACGCGTACCACGATTTTGCGAGCATGCTGCCTGGATTACCAACGCAAGCATGAACGAGGATCCCCGCGTTCTCGTAGACGTGCGGGTGCTTTCTACTCGCGCGACTAAGATGCAGCAGCTCGAGCTCGTAGATCAAGGCTTCGAGCATGCGATGGGCAGGAACGTTGGCATATGGATAAAACGCGCCGCAAGGTCAGAGTATGCAGACAACGACGCTTTCCAACGCGCTCGAGTCACAGGCATTGTCTGTCAATGGACAAGGACCAAGGATCCTGCTGCAGAAGAGGCGCTCACGCGACACGGCTTTGTCGTCGCGACAGAGATTTCCACCCGATCCACGATCTTGAACCAACTTCTCACACGCACCTCCACGCAGCCTCGTGTTTGGATCCGTAGAAACGCCCAAGCGCCGCGTGCGCTGTGCAATTTGTACGTGGGCCGCCTCGACGAAATGCCTCCTTGCAGAGACTTACAGCGTCTCGATACCTCGCCTGATCTTCGGGCGTTGCAAAATTGTGCCGTAGCGCTTTCCGCAACGTTAGCGCACGAGCTGGTCCTCTTTGGAAGGTTGATTCGAAGCGACGGTGACAGCGTGAAGCGCGATCTCGAAGTCGAGTTTGCCAAGATTGCAAGCGGACTGGGCGCAAGCGAACGCGAACACGCAGAACGTCGGGATGCTCGAGCGCGCGCTTTGCGCATCGAAAAAGTCCGCAAGGATCTCGTAGACCAGCTCGTGTCAAACACGCTCGATGTACTCACCTCGCCAGAAAAATGTCTTTCTCGCCAACTTCCCGACACGGAGCTTCTTATCGAGTGCGCACGCGACGCATTGGACCTAACACAAACACAGCTCGAACATCCAGGCCAAAGGCCATCCAAAAAGAACCAACCGGTCGTACAGCCTGGACATTTGACGCGGCGTAAAGCCTGCGAGATACTTGACGGCGCTGGACTCACGGTCGACTCGGCGAAAAGCCTGAAAGAGCTCTTATCAGCGCTTGCAAGCACGACACCAGGAACAAAAAAGCTAGTATCAATGCGCGCATTACGGGAGCTTTTCCGATTCAATCCTGCGCGCGTACAAGAGCTCCTCGTCGAAGTGTGTCGAGTTCATGGTCAACGAGTTCTTGGCGACCTTGGTTCGCACGAGACAATTTCAGAGGCGTCACTTCGAGAGGGGCTTGCGCCAAGACTCTTGCTCACATCGTACGAATTTCGAGAATGGGAACTGGACCATGTTGTCCATGCATTTGGTCACGAGCACCGAACGGGGTATGTCGAGCTTGGCAAGCTTCGCGAGTCGGTTGCCTCAATCTTGACAGCCCTCGAGCGGGAAACACCAGAAACGAACCAAGCGATTGACAACAAGAGCACCAAGACATTGCAGGGATTTCTCGTGGACTCTTTTGGTAACGAGTCTACTTACCGGGCACGCTTTGCAGAGCTCTCAGGTCGCGACCCTGATACCAATGCACGCATTTCTCTTGCGCGTCTTAAATCTATTGTGCGCAGACGGACCTTTGCAAGCGATGAACAAATCGGCGCGTTTTGGAGAGAACATGGGATTCAAGCCGAAGGTTTCGTCGATGCCAAAGAACTTCACCGGATCGCCTGCACACTTGTGGCTCGTGAGTCGCCACGCCTTGATCGCGCCAAAATATTGGAAGAACAAGTTGACGCGGCAGATTTTGACATCGAATTGAACAGTGATAGTGATGACAATGAGGCCCATGGGGAAGAGACCAAAAGAGCATCACTCTTTGCCCCCGAGGGACAGGTAATGCTCGACTGGAATGCATTGCGAGACTCGCTCTGCCGAACGGATGCATATTCGCTCAAAGCAATGCTGAAAGCGAAACAAGCACTTTCCGAAGTCGAACTCCGTGCCATGTTGTCAAAAACAGAAGCCATTCTCAGCCAAGGTCATTTTCAATCACTTGTTGATGTCGCGAAAACTGACAATGGCGTTGCGGGAGAGTCAATATTGTGCTCTGCGAAGCTGCTGCGCGCGCTGTGGCCTGCGCAGGATCTTGCTCCTGATGCAGAGTGCCGACCGCGAGAATTGCTCGAGGCTGCTCGTCAGACGATTCAGAAAAGTCTGCGGGGAGGTCTTGGAGCCAAGCGACTCATGCAGGACGTACTGCTCTACGACGCAGGCGAGCCTGAGCACTTTACCTGCGATCATCTCGCAAAGCTTGTCAAACGAATTGTCCCAAAGTCAGGGCTCAAGTCTGCAGACCGTGCGCACGATGGAACAATGCTTGCGAGGACCTTGCAAAGAAAAGTGCGAGGTGAGCACGTAGCCGGCGTACATGGGGAGATTCTCTTTGCTGAGCTGTGGACCTTTCTCGTTGACGAGACAGTGGATAATTCGGGTCGCCAACGCACGGAAAACAGCGCTTACTCGGCGCATTTGAGGGACTTTGTCGAGGTAGAGAACCCCGCAGAGGCTTTTCAGAGGCTCGATGAAGATGGACTTGGAACTATCTCGCAGACTGCGTTTGGGGAAGCTATGCGCGCTGTGGCACCGCAGCTTCCACGGCCATGGCTGGCAAGTTTGCGCGAAGAATTCCGCACCACGTCCAATCAAGTCCGTTATGACGGGGCTCTGATGCAACGCCTGCAGTTACGGCCTCGCAAAGAGCTCGATGCCATGCTTCAGATTATCAGCGACCTGCGCTGTAAGGCTCAGCAATGCGTGAATGCACCAGATGGACTCCACTTGGTTGAGTTACTCCGTTCGCGGGACGAGTCAAGCTCTGGATATCTGACGCGGGAATCCTTTCGCGACGTTTTAGAAGACGATCTTAGTGCCAACACTGTGCTGAATGAGACGGAAATGCAAATGCTTTTGCGATGGGTTCAAAGCGCACACTCACCTTCGCTCGTAGACTATGGGCGTTTTGTGCGTATGATGGCGCCAAGCTATCGACAAGTGAATGGGGTACTGACTCGCCTCAAGGATCATTTAAAACTCTCGTCAGAGGTCGCCGGTGGCGAACTGGATATGCGCGCCGCTTTTGGCCGGGTGGACGCCATGGGCACGGGTCACATTTCGCGACGGGACTTTGTCGCAACGCTAGGGAAACCGCTCGGGCTTTCCCCGCAACCACTCTCACTTCGAGATGTTCAGATCCTCTTGGATGACTTGGACCCTTCTGGTCACGATATGGTCGATTACGTGCGATTTTGCGCCCAGTGTCTGGGCATGGACGGCGAAAGGGGTGCTCTTATACAAAGCATTGGAGAGAAGGTCCGCGCCGCGTTACTACGAAGTCGTATTGATCCAAACCGTGTTTTTGCGAGAAATGACCCGACAGAGTCGGGGTATCTCGAATGCGAAGACTTTTTCGACGCGTGCGAAGACTTGTACATTCCCTGCAATCGTTCGGATCTTCTTTTGTTGGTGCAGCACTTTGATTGGCTCGAGGCTACGAAAAACTCGCGCTTGGTGCACTATACACGCTTTGTGAGCGACCTCATTCGAGCTGGTGGTCCCGGGGGCATCTTTAGCCGAGTGGCACGCGCTCCTCCAGGTACTGCTCCAGTTCGTGGCGGGGACACGGTATGGAATTCGTCTTCTGTGCAGCAATGGCTCGCGAGCGGCAGCACGAGTTTCGAAGCCAAATCCAAGTTTGTTCAAGTGTTTCGAAGCGTACAGCGAGCACGAGAGCACGCGGAGGGCGGCCGATCACCGTTGCGGGCAAGACAAGATTTCGGGGCCGACATTGCAATCTGATGAATCCTCATCTCAAGCGAGTAAGTGAATATTTTTTTTGAATGATCGATCAACTGATTGGTATCCTTATCGGTTTCGTACTTCAACAGCGCACTGACAACGGGCCGAAGATGAGATGTGAGTAAAAAAGGCTAACTATTTGTTCTCTTTTTTTTTCCACCCAAAAAAATTCTTGTTTGTATTTCTGCATTTTAGTCGTGACGACCCTTGAGGTGCTTTACAATGTGCTCGTCGGGGGTAAGGATGTGCACAACGCCACCCCAGCCAGCAAGACAGTCACGGTCAACAGCAGCGAGCATGCACTGTGCAATGGTCTCGAAGAGCTCCTCCGGTTCGAGGTCTGGTTTGTAAAAGCTTTCGCAGGTACCAAAGAGCTCCGACTCGGAGGTTCCGGCCACGACAAAGTCGTCGGTAAAGACAGAGGCACCAAGAAGATCCTGGCCAGAGATGAAGGGCTTGTTGTCCGGACCCTCGAGACCAGCGACGATGGGCTCAATGAAATATGGGCCAAAGCGCCGCGCATACAAGAAAGAGCTGAGCATGTTGTTGAAGACACTGGGCTTCATGTCGCGGTTCTCGCGAAGCTTGTACATGTTCACCTGCATGTCAAGCTTTTGCTTGACCGTGTACACGTCTGAGATGAGGCCCGACAGGCCGAGAAGGGTCTTGTTGTTCATCTTAAAGACACGTTCCTGATTGGTCGCGATGGTGAGTGCCTGAGCGCCCATACGGGTATCACTCGCGATGGCGACACAGTTTTTGCCGGTCATGGCCACCACGGCGCTGCCATTGTACTCGAGGATGGACCTGTGTTGTTGCACGAATAGCAGAATGCATGGCACGAGCACAATCGAACGAAAGGCGCCAAGTAAGCCGTGTCTTTTTCGTCAGTTTTTCATGGGTCCAAGTATGCGAATGCTTTTCTAATTTGGGCAAGGCTCTATCTGGGCAAGGTCAAACGTAATGTGACACCCACGCACGCATTTTAGCGAGAAGCTTCGGGACGCATTTCCAAGACCTTTTGCGGCTTGCAGACGCCGTCAACATCCTCTCAATGACTGTCAACGTTGCTTCCGTCTTCGTCTTCGACGTCTTCGTCGCCTTCGTCTCCGCGAGCGGTATCGGAGCCCTCCTCCGGCCTCGTCGTTCGTTTTTCAACCTACATGCTGTTGTTGTTGCTGTTGCTGCTCTTGTGTCAGGTGTCCTACCGGGCTACCTTTTCTAGCCGCTGCTGCGAACGCCAGGCGCGGGCAAGGGCACGGGTCAGGCGCGCAGAAAGAGCGGCCGGCGGGCGGGCAGCCGCGTGGGCGAGGCGAGCTGCGAGCGGGCGCGGCGGCGAAAGCGAACGGGGTCTAGACGTCGCGCGAAGCCGCCGGGCGCGAGATCGCGCGCGCGACCGCTACTACAAGTTTAAAGAGGCAACCGCCCCCCTCGCTTCCTTCCCCTTCCCTGCCCGCTTCGTTCGGATTCGCCTGCCAGACTGCGCAACCCAGTCGGGGACTCCTGGTGTGCACCGTGGAGGGGTGCGCGCATAGGATAGGAATCGGGCGACGACTTAGAGCGCGGAGCAGCAGCAGATCGACTTGGAGCACAAGCGAGGCCAGCAGTCGCGCGCGCGGGCAGAAGGGCGGGCAGAAGAACGGGCGAAAGGGCGAGCAACAGGGCCAGCGAAGAGTGAAAAGTCTCGTCGCTCTCGCGAAATCGAGCGAGTCGAAAGTCTGTGAAAACGCGGCGATCGGTCGTGTGCAACAGAACGTAAAAAGGAAAAACCATGGGTGGCGGACCTTCAAGCTTGCCCAAGGTTGAGGCGCCAGAGGTTGCCGCGGAGCAGAAGGCGACGCTTCGCACGCCGCCCAATGCGGTCGTGATTGGCCTCACGGGCGGTATCGCTTCAGGAAAATCGACAGTGTGCCAAGTCCTTGAGCAGCAAGGTGGGGCCATTGTCCTCAACGCAGACCACTTTGGGCACGAGGCGTACAAGCCCGGAACGGCGTGCCAAGCCGAGCTCGTGGCGCACTTTGGGGACCAGATCATCAATAAAGAAGATGGCACGGTGGACCGCAAGACGCTCGGAGGTTTGGTCTTTGCAGATCCCAAGGAGCGCGAGGCCCTGAACGCAATTGTATGGCCTGCGATTCGCGATCTTTTGCGCCAGCGCGTGTTCGAAATCACCAACGAGAACCCAGCTGACCGCGCGGCCAAGTTGATTGTAATTGAAGCAGCGATCCTCATCGAAGCGAATTGGATGGATCTGATTGACGAGCTTTGGGTGGTCACGACTGATGTGGACACAGCTAAGACGCGACTCATGGCGCGCAACAGCATGAGCGAAGAGGATGCAATGAAGCGGATCAACTCGCAAATTTCCAATGAAGAGCGGCGGGCAGTGGCGCACGTGGATATTCCCAATGAGGGTGATGAGTCAGCACTCAAAGACGCTGTCGTCGCGGAGCTGGAAAAGCTCCACACTCGCTACTTGCGTCTCTCTGCTTTTGAAATGGTCGATGTGGTCGATAAGGAGGACCAAGTCCAGACAACGGCCAAACGGGCCGTAGTCCGGGCCTTCAACCTGATTTCCAGATGCTCCTATGTTGTTCTGGTCCAACAAACTTCGGGCAAGATCTTTGTCCAACGACGATCAGATCTGAAAGATTCTGGCCCTGGTCTCTTAGATCCTGCACCAGGCGGAGTTCTTGGCGCAGGCGAGTCCTACTTGCTCAATGCGCAGCGGGAGATGGCCGAGGAAATGGGTCTTCCCGGGTTGTCGCTCGAGCATGTCTCCGCCCTATGGTATGAGGATGGAAAGGAGAGATCTTGGGGCACCATCTTTTGCGCAAAGGTTGACGCCGATGTTTCTTCGCTCACCTTGCAGCCTTCGGAGGTGTCTAGCGTCGAACTCATGTCTCCGAAAGAGATTCTCACTGCAGATCCATCTCAGTTCCTTCCCGGTGGACTCGCAGCATTCAAGCTGTGGTCCTCCAAACAACAGGAACAAGAACAGTGAGCTAGGCATGACGATCGAAAAAGAAGAAACAAAAAAACAAAGAACAGCTGATGTTGAATTATTATTATCGAGCCATAACTTTGGTATCGATCTCTTTCCAATCGCCTTGTTCAGCTTCCTGTAACCTTGCGTTGTGTCGAGCCATGTCTCAATTCGTTGGGTCTGATTGTGTAAACTTCGAATGCTGGTATCATTGCAGTGCGGCGGCGTCAGAAAAGCTATGGATGAGAAAAGCTGCGGGTCAGAAAGCTAAGATTCGTGCATCATACGGATCTCTTGCCGCGTTTTGCGAGAAAACTTGCTTGACAGAACAAGGATGCGTCGCTCGAATGACGTTGAAAGAAGCCAGCCATTAAGTGCGTCTCATGTCCATCATACGAGAAGAAGGAGCGCGCGCGTTTTTTGCAAGTAGTACATAGTATCAAAGTCTGGCGCGTGGGATAGAGAAGCCGCTGGACAATCGACTGTGCTCAAGCGCGGCAATTCCATCTGAACGACAGGAAAGATCTTTCAAGTTTAGATTTCTCAAGTTCGACGCCAATTGAAGTGCATTCGAAGAACTTGGAGCGATGATATATATATGTTAGTGCTTGATGTGGCAAAGAAATGCACGGCGACGACGATGACCCGAATACTGCCAATCCTGCCGCATGGACGGTTCTCGATTATCGCAGCAGCCGCCTCTTTCGACGCCGCGCCAAGCTTGCCACAGCGCTCGCTCATGGACTACCAACTTCGCTCAAGTCTTAGTTTCGTCTTTGTTCAAGCTTATTATTGTAGAAGTTTCCATTTCTGCGGCAGCTCAGCGATCCGGATCATTTGCAATGGTGAAAACCAAGTAAGTTACTTAGATCATCATCTATTTAAGCTCCTTCTTCATTCATCATTAATTCAGGATCAGAAAGGACTTTCCTTTGGAGGGAAAGCAAAAAGGGCGAAATGGGACATAATGGCAGTGTTTGAGGGGTTTTGCGAATGAAGACAAACCGGTCACGCTTTTTCGTCAGCTCGGCTTTTAGGCGCGAAAACGAGTTCGCACACGGAACACATCACTCAAAGTCAGACTGGAGACAGCTTGCTATGATGGCGTGCTCTGTCGGGCAAGTCCCCGGATGATTCCAGAGAGGCGTGCGGCTGCCGTTTGCCGAGTGCCTGAGCTTGTGTTTGCGGACGCGCCTCTCCCTGGTGTTGCTGAGCCGTAAGCGCGCTATTGTCGATCCCCATGGTAGAGTGCGAATGCTTTGGCACAGAGGCAGAGGAGGAGGAGGAGGAGGAGGTAGAGGAGGCAGCGCCGGTGGCGGAGGAGGAACCTCGGGCAGCTGCAGCATCGGAGGCAGTTTTCACATCCGCATCTGATTTGATGCTGCCGAGGAAGTCCATAATGTAGAGGCTCGAAGGCGACGAAGGTCCGGCAGCGGAATGCGCCTGAGGCTGCAAAGATGCGAGATCAGCGTGCGAGCCAGCGTGTGGTGGCCGACCATGAGCTTGTTGTTGCAGATGGCGCTGCTGGTGATGCGATTGGGAATGTTGGCCACTCGTATGGGATCCAGAAGACGAGTTGTCGCCACTGTGTCCCTGAGCGTGTGGGGGTGGATAGGGTCCGTGGGGAGGCCCGGTCGCCATGGCGGGGACCGTTTGAAGATAGTACTGAGACTTGAAGATGCAGCCCTGCTGCATTCCAAACGCCGGACTTTCGGGAAGAGGGAGAGCTCGCAAGGTGCACTGTGCGACGCTGCCGTCATCGCTCATGGCAAAGTGCATGTCAACCAGCGCCGAGAGCTTGTGCGGCGTCCCGCCGAGGTACATGCTGAGAACCTTGCGCGAGACTGTGACATCATCGGTTTTGGTGAGAACGATATCGGATATTTCGTGGAACAATGCGGTCCCGTCGCGCTCGGGAAAGGGGAGAGCGATGGCGTCGAGGAGACCAAGTCGAGCAAGGACATCGTTGTTGGGAAAGAGACGGTTCCACAAAGGATTGCAGCGCGCCGTCAGGATACCTTCGGCAACGGAGAGCTCTGCGAACGCAGCGCCTTCGACGGCCCACTTTTCACGGAAGCCAAAGCGACGCGAGAGTGCTTCGGCGCGGGCAGGGGCATCTAAAACATCGGGTGAGGTGGAGGCTGCGGTTGCGGTTGCGGCCGTAGGCGAGGCAGAGGCATCATCTTGTCGAGCTTTAGCGGACCGGTTCAGCGCTTCGCTCTGCTCGTTATAGATGTCGATGAGGTTGGCATCTAGCACCCCTGCCGCACGCTCTACAAAGTTCCGGAGCTGTTCTGTGGGTTTTGCGCGAAACAAATAAAGGCAAAGTTTGACAAAGCGGGTTGCGGCAACAGTTTTGATTTCTTGGCGATGGAAAAGGTCCACAAAGGCCTCTGCGAGGGCTTCAACGGGGGAGCAGTGCAATTGACGGTGCTCTGCAGCAAGCGTAGGTGAGTCGCCTTGGCCCTGGCCTGCGGTGCTGGCAATCCCTGGAGGCCAAGGAGGACCTGTGAGGGAAACGTGGTGCGGGGAAGCGCCACCTCCCGCGGTGGGCGTCGCACTGAGCGGAGACTGGGCGGAACCCAGCGACCCGAGCGAGGCAGTGCTTGCAATCCGATATGGCCCGGCTCCACTTGTCATGGCCTTGCTGCCCGAGATGCCTTCCACGTGCGCGGCGGTAGGGTTCGCTGACGAGGCCGGAGGAATTTCAGCTTTGGATGTTGAAGAAGACGAAGAAGAGGATGAGGATGAGGACGGGTGCGATGCGCGGCCGTGATGTGCTGCGTTTGAGGTTGACGAGGAGGAAGAGGCAGTGCTGGCTCCAATATCGGCCACCGGCGGCGGTGCCGCCATGGACGGGTATTGCGAGCCTACTGGCGTGGAGTTGACGAGTGGAAGCTGTATGCCCGAGCGTCCCGGCGAGGTGGATATGTTGAGACCCGCGAGAGGAGAGCTGGCCCCGGACGACAAATTGACGCTTGTTCCCGGCCCCTGAGGCGATGGATTTGCCAAGCCAAATCTTTGGTGAAAGTTTTGCAATGACAAGGAGTGGAAGAACTCGGGTCCGTTCATGAGGATGGAGCGTTGCAAGTGCGCCAGGGGCGAGGTAGACGAAGGTACACCTCCACCACTGGCACCGACTGCTGTGCTGGGTTGTGTCGCATGGAGTGCAGGCGACACGGATGTAGCCACCGAAGTAACAGGCCCTAGTGCCGGTGAGGAGGAGGAAAGGGGTGACGAGGGCGAGGCCGAAACCGTTGAAGACGAAGATGCCGCAGGAGGGGAGGACGCCTTCGACGGCAAGGCCGAAGGCGGCTGCTTTTGTTTTTTGGAGTGAGGTTGCTGATTGGATTTGCGTTTTCTGGACAGCGAAGGCTTGACATTTTGGGGAAGAGATTGTGGACTTGCAGTGGAAGTCTCAGTGTGGCTCACTGAAAGATTCGCCGCAGAGCTCGCGGGTGATTTACTGTCGGCCTGCGCAGGGGCAGGTGCGACGGTGGCTGGGTCCGTTTTCGCAGCAGAGGCGGCCTTTGTTTTGGATACGTCGCCCTTGTAGGTGGGTGGTCTGCCGCGGCCTCTAAGCTGAGGTTCGCAGGGAATTTCTAGCCTGCGACACCTTGCACAGGGCAGCATCCTGTCGCATTTGACTCTGGATTTACGACAGGCCATGCAGGCGCTCTGTACGGCTTTGTATTGTATGGGCCCCTCGCTCGAGGGTCCTGTTGTTGCTGCTGACGTCGCTGCTGTTGCTGTCGCTGCTGCAGAGGCTTTCGCTTGCGCATTCTCCGCCGGGTCTTGCTGCGTTTGCTGCGTTTGCTGCTGCTGCTGTTTCTCATGTTCTCCAGGTTTATCTTGTTGCTGTTGTTTCTCATCCTCCGCTTGCTCAGGTTTGTCTTTCCGCTTGCCTTCTTCTTGGTGCGGTCGTCGCTGCGTTTCGGGGTCGTCGGCGGCCTCCGCGGAAGGGGTCGCCGCCGAAGAAGCCGCCGAAGAAGCTGCCAAAGGCGCCGCGGCGCCGCCCTTGTCCCCCGCAAACGGGTTCATGGCGCCCTGGTCGCGCGTCAGCTTGTGTTGTGTGAGGTGAATGAAGCTAGAGAGAGAGAGAGCTCACGCGAGCTACCTCAGCAAGCAGAAGCAAGCTAAGCTAAGCTAAGCTACGCTGCGCGAGCGCCCTTCGCTCGCTGTCTGCGCGACCCGCCTGGCGCCCAAACGCGCAGCGCCGCCTACGGCGCCGCCCGTGTCTCTCGCCGTCCCTCCCTCCCTCCCTCGCGCTCGAGCGCGAGCGTGTCGCAGGCTGCGCAGCCCGCGCAGCCCGCGCGAGCGAGGGATGGACGCGCGAGGCGAGCGCTCCCGGGGCGGCGGCCTTTTTCCCCCGTTTCCTTTTTCCCCCCTTTTTTGCTTCTTTTTCTTTCTTTTTTCCCGTGGACAGACAGGACCTCCCGCAGCCGCGCCCTCGCGGAAGAAGGCGCCGCCCTGAGCGTCGCGCAGGGCGCGCGAGGTCTCTCTCTCTCTCCCTCCCTCCGCGCTCGGCCTCGCGCCTCGCCCGGGCGCTTGCTCCGTTCGCCGCTCGGGCCCGCGGCCGCCGGCTGCGCCTGGAGCGCCTGAGCGCGAGCGCGAGCGCGCTGCGCCGCGTCGAGACGAGTCGAGACGGGGCGAGCTGCGTTGCGCTGCGTTGCGTTGCGGCGGGGGGAGCAGTGCGCTGTGCGGGTGAGGCTCGGCTCGCGAGTCACGGGCGCGGCTGGCGTGTGGCAGGAAGCAGGGAGCGAGTGAGTGAGAGAGAGAGAAAAAGAAAGAAAAGGGAGGGAAAGAGAGGAGAGGAAAGGAAAGGAAAGGAAGGGAGAGGAAAGGAGAGGAGAGGAGAGGATAGAACGGATGGAAGACTTGAGCAGGAAAGAAGAAGCGGAAAAGGGAGAAAACGACAGAGAAGCCGGGGTTTCCCGTGTATACTCCGGTCTTTTCTTTCTTTCTTTCTTTCTTTCTTTCTTTCTTTCTTTCTTTCTCCGTGTTGGTGTTCTTGTATGTTTTTCTCTGCTTATGCTGCTCTGCTTATGGGCCTCGCCTCGCCCGCGCGTTTGAATCCAAG
>KN805443.1:94505-113116 GCA_000818945.1 Schizochytrium sp. CCTCC M209059
CGCTGCTGCGGCGGCGGCCGCGGGCCGAGCCGCCCGCTGGTCGCGGCGCGGCGGCGAAAGTTGCGAGTTTGTCAGGCTCGCAAGCAGACGAGGAGCCGTCGTGGTAATAAAATGCAAATAATGAACAAATTGAACAAAATGAAAAAAAAGAAGAAGAAGAAGAAGAAGAAAAAGGAATGGAAGAGACGAGTCAAACCAGAAACAAACCACCAAACAAGGGCAAACAAACGATCCACTGGCCAACCAACAGAAAAACGAGACTTGGGTGGAATAGAATATAGCCATTCAACCAACCAACAACCGCCCGACCAACTCCATTTTCTTTTAATCAAGAACTATGCACGCAAGCAAGGAGAGAAACACGCAAATTGGCGAGGAGCCCCAGGCGCCACAAAGAAAAGAAAGCCGCGCCGAGGCGCGTGACAATGCGGTGGTGCCCGGGCTGCGTGTTCGCGCGAAGCGAAGAAGAGTATGATCCTGGATTGAGGTAGTAGCCCTGCTTCCCCCGCGGTGCGTCTCCCTCCCCGTCAAAGCATGCAACTTGAACCTCGCGGGGCGACTGATCGACCCAACCGGCGGCCGCACAAACAAACAATCATTCAGCCCGCCAAAACCAAGCAGGTATAACTTGAAGACTTGAGCATGACGGGAAAGCAAGCCTTTTGGCATACGTACATACATACGTATAACAGCAAGCAAGCAAGCAAGCGAGCAAGGGAGCATCCAGTCCACCCACCCGCCATGCATGCAAGCGTACGAGCGTGCATGGAACGGAAAATGTGAAGAGCCCATGCAAGCAACCGAAGTCTTGAGCAGCTAGGCGCGCGAAAAGAAAATCCACGACCTTACTAAAAGAACACGCGACACGTCCCGCACGCGGTCCTCCTCCATCCGCCCATCCAACCCGGTCTCCGAAGGCCGGCCCTTCCATCGCGCATCCATCATGGCGGCGCAGCGCAGTATCTCTGCAGCTGCACAGCCACCCAGCTAGTAGAGCAGCGAACCGCGCCAAGCCGAGCCGAGCCACGCCAAGCCGAGCCAAGCCGAGCCAAGCCCGAGCTCGCGCAATCTGCGGTTTCCTGAGCAGACGACACCAGCAGCAAGCAAGCAAGCAGGCAAGCCCGAGCGCACGGGTGAGCTCGCCGTTTGCCGCCCGTTTCGCGGGAGAGAGAAGTGGTAGTGATAAGTTGGAGTCCGGGTCCACCGCCTTCGACCCCGTCGCTGTGTCGGTGCGCGAATCGATCGTCCCCCGACAAGCGACTTGAGGTTGTTCCAAGCAAGCTTGAACATGAGCGAGCGAGCCTCTGAGTCTTGCTTGCTTGCTTGCCTGCTTGCTTGCCTGCCTCGCGTGCGTTGCGAGCCCAGGTTGGCTTGCAGGTTGATTTTTGCTTCCTTCGTGGCCCCATTTTCTTCCTGGCGCCGCCAGCCGGCCCGGCCCGGCCCGGCCCGGCCGCACCGCGCGGCTCGAGTGGAGTCGAGGCGGCTCGCGCGCGGCGAGCGAGCGAGGACATGCATGCCGCGCGAGCGAGGACGTGCCGGGCTGGCCGCAGGGAAACACGCGGGCTGCGATCTCATCCCATCGCATCGCATCCATCGATACCTGTCGCGCTGGGGAACAAGCAGCCGATCAATACACACGCGCAGTGTGTGTGGCCGCCAGGAGCCGCCGCCAAGGGCGCCGCCGCGCCGTGTCGGGAAGCCCGCCGCTCCGTCTGAGCGCCGCGAGGCGGGGCGAGGCGAGGCTGGGCGAGGCAAGGTGATGATTGATTTCCGAGTAAGTCGTGCCGGGCAGCTGGCTCGCCGTGCAGGCGCGGGCGGCGGCGCAGCGCACAGGCGCGTGCAGCGAGCGCAGAAGGCGGCGGCGAAGCAAGGGCGGTCGTTAGTGGACGGAGTGACCGCCAAGTGCAGTGCGAAGAGGAGCAGAGCGTGGTAGAGAGCAACGCAAAGCGAAGCCGGAAACTTAAGCAGAGCAGAGCAGAGCAGAGCAGAGCGAGCGGTGGCGGAGCGAACGAACGAACGAAGCCAGCAAGGAGAAGCGGGGCGAGGCGAGGCGAGGCGAAGCGAGGTGAAGCGAGGAATGGGGCGGGCGGTCGGTCATGTGGCGGCGGCGGCGGCGGCGGCGCCTCATTTTTTTTTTCTCCAATCCTTCCATTTCCCATCTATCTTCCTTCTTCTAATTTCTTCCTTCCGTTGTTCTTTCGTTCATTCGTTCGTTGCTTCTTTGCGCCGCTGTGTCTGTCCTCAGGAGCCTGCTTTTAATTTAACGAAAGGCGGGCCGAACAAGATGGCGCGCCGCTGCGGGGGCTGCGGGTCATCGCCGCGGCGGATGCTGCCATCACGTGGGCCAAGGGAGGGCGCTGTCCCTTGACGATGCGCGCGAGCTCCAGGGCGCCACTGCCACGAGCCCGGCGCGCCGTCTTACCGCAGCGCGGCACGTTCAAGCAAGAGGCTTCGAGCGGTGGGGGGCTTGTGGGGAGACCCGTGTGGGCTCGCTGGCACCACAATGCTAGCCAAGCCCGCGCCGTGACGGCGCCTTCACTCGCTGCTACTGCTGCTGCTGCGTCGGTTGCTTGCCGCCGTTCAGGTTGTGCGTGCGTGGGCTGGCAGCGTAGAAGCGAAACGTCGGCGCGTGCACGGACGGCCAGCCACCAGCGACAAGAGAGCCCAGCGCGAGCGCGGTCGAGGTGCGTACCGTCCGAGGCGGCGCGCGGGCGAGCGAGCGTGCGAGCGCGCGAGCTAGAGACGCGAGCTAGGCAGATAGATACGCAGCCCGAGGCAGGCAGGCAGCCAGCCAGAGAACAGCGAGCGAGGAGGTTGGTTGCGGTGGCAGTGAC
This sequence comes from Schizochytrium sp. CCTCC M209059, assembly GCA_000818945.1. Taxonomy (NCBI): domain Eukaryota; class Bigyra; order Thraustochytrida; family Thraustochytriidae; genus Schizochytrium; species Schizochytrium sp. CCTCC M209059. The sequence goes on from KN805443.1 coordinate 97,340, forward strand.
TCAAGAAAGTGAAAAAAAAAAAAGAAGGCGGTCCCCGCAGCTTCCATAGCGGGGGGGCAAAAGCGGCGCGCCATCTTGGTTTCCTTTTTTCTTTTCTTTCAATTTCTTTTCTTTTCCTTTTATTAGAAAAAAATCTGTTCTATTTCCTTTTTTCTTTCTTTTCACGACAAGTTCGAAAGCCATGCGACGGACGCGGGACCGCCTCGATTCGATCGTCACGCGCCGGCGGCGGCTGGCTGGCTGACTGCCCGGCGGGCTGGTTCGCATTCGCATTCGCAAGCGCAAGCGCAAGCGCAAGCGCAAGCGCAAGCGCAAGCGCAAGCGCAAGCGCAAGCGCAAGCGCAAGCGCAAGCGCAAGCGCAAGCGCAAGCGCAAGCGCAAGCGCAAGCGCAAGCGCAAGCGCAAGCGCAAGCGCAAGCGCAAGCGCAAGCGCAAGCGCAAGCGCAAGCGCAAGCGCAAGCGCAAGCGCAAGCGCAAGCGCAAGCGCAAGCGCAAGCGCAAGCGCAAGCGCAAGCGCAAGCGCAAGCGCAAGCGCAAGCGCAAGCGCAAGCGCAAGCGCAAGCGCAAGCGCAAGCGCAAGCGCAAGCGCAAGCGCAAGCGCAAGCGCAAGCGCAAGCGCAAGCGCAAGCGCAAGCGCAAGCGCAAGCGCAAGCGCAAGCGCAAGCGCAAGCGCAAGCGCAAGCGCAAGCGCAAGCGCAAGCGCAAGCGCAAGCGCAAGCGCAAGCGCAAGCGCAAGCGCAAGCGCAAGCGCAAGCGCAAGCGCAAGCGCAAGCGCAAGCGCAAGCGCAAGCGCAAGCGCAAGCGCAAGCGCAAGCGCAAGCGCAAGCGCAAGCGCAAGGCCGTGGACGCGGAGTAGCGGAGAAGCGGAGAGGAGCTGCAGGAGGAGGACGCGCCGGCGCCTTGCGGAGACCAGCCCTGGCAGGACAGGAGGCGCATGGAGCGACGATCTTGGCCTGAGCTGAGGACCGCGACCGGGCCAGAGTGACGAGACCAGAACAGACTCCACGCCGTCGCGCTGCGCTGCGCTGGGCTGCGCTGGGCTTTAAAGTTCACTCTCGCTCGCTCGCTCGCTCGCTCGCTTGGCTGTGGCTGAAGGCGCCGTGAACGCAAGATGTGCGTGGCATGGACCAAGCGGGCCTTTCTTTCGTCACGCCCCCGCGGGCGGCGTACGCTTTCGCGTAGACCCGTCGCAGGGCCTCGCTCCGCCGTCCCCGCGACAGCAGCAGCAGCAGCAGCAGCAGCAGCAGCAGCAGCAGCAGCGGCCCCGCCCGCCGCCGTTTGTTTGCCCGCCGCCGTTTGTTCGTTTACCCGCCCGCCCAGTGGCCGCGCAGAACAGAGGCCGCCTCTGCCGCGGCGACCTGACCCGCCCAAGAATCTCGCGCTCTATGCGGCAAGCAGGGAGAGAGGATCCGAGCGGCCCCAATTCTCCGCTCGAGCGGCGCGAGCCGAGCTCGGGGCGGCGCAGCCGGCACGCTCGCTCCCACGCTCGCACGCTCGCACGCGCGTATGCTCGCCTCGGCCTCGCAGGCAGGGAGCGGGGCAGGGCGCAGCGGCTGCGGACCCGCGGGCTCGACTGCGACGGTCCCGGGCCGCGGCATGCGGCGCAGAGCCTCCTCGCCTTCAAGTTGCCTTGCCTCGCCTCGCCTTGCCGTTCTTTCTTTTCCGCTTTCTCCGGGGCGGCGCCGCAAGTGCGGAATCGGCGCATAGTCGACTTGCGCCGTGCGTTTGGGCCACTTGCGGGGCGGATCGTGTCTGTCGGCTGCACGCGCTCGCCGGGGCGGCGGTGAGAAAGTGGACTATGGCGCGCGCCAAGTCGCGTTCCGGACATTGTCGAGTGTGGAGCGCGGTGTAGATAGTGAAGATGAAGCCGGCCGGGTCCTTCTCGCCCTCGCGTGTGTATGAAGGTATACGTAGAGGCCCTGTATTATATGTACGCGGCGCGGCGCGGACTCATACCCAGTACTGCGCCCACGTGCCTGCCAGGCTCGGCGCGGCTGCGCGCGGCGCGGACGACGCGTGCGGGCGTGCGCGCGTGCGTGCGCGCGGGAAGGCAGGCGGGAAGGGCGCGCGGAGCTGCGCGGCGGGCCGTCGGCTCTGCGTGCGAGCGTCGCGACGCATCACTTTGCGCGTGGATTTGAAAAATCGATCGAGCGCGGGAAGACCGAGCACAAGCAGGACGCCGAGCGCGCTCAGCCGAGCAAGTGCAGAGCAAAGCAGGGCAGAGCAGAGCAGAGCAGAGCCAGGCTCGGGCGCGCGAAAGGCAGGGAGGGCCGCGCGGGGAAGATGGTGCGTCTGCGCGGAGGGTCGCGCGGCGCCGGAAGCTCCTCGGCGTCCGGAAGCGCGTCTGCAGGCGGGGGCGCAAGAGCGTCCACGGCGGTGTCCACGCACAATGAAAAGAAGGATTCCGCCCTCGCCGTGCTACGCAGAAACATGTCCCGTAACCTGCGAAACCTCAAGCGCGGACCCAAACGCATGGGCAAGTCCATCAGCAAACGCTTCAAGCGGAAAAAGAAGGACGCAAACGACGAGGGCGCTGGCGAAGAGGAAGACAACAATGATAACAACAACGATACCCAAACACGGACGCCCTCGCTTGCCGCGTCAACTGCGCGCACAAGCCGCGCATCACCCACGTCCGCAACATCCGCTTCAGCGAGGGACGCAAGACGTCAGAGTATGGCTCGCTCCACTCTCCGTCGCAACGAATCTCAAGAGCGAGACGCCAAAGGTGCCAAATTTGGTGTCGGTGTCAAAAACCAAAAAGTAGACGACGACGACGACGAAGACGACGAAGACGACGAAGACGACGAAGACGAAGATGACGAAGAAAAGGACGACATCCCTGACGACCCTTCGACCAAGGCCAAACTTGACATCTGGATCTCCAACAAAGACGCCAGCACCAATGATCGCTACTTTGTGAACAAAACTACCGGCGATCGCGTCTGGACGCGGCCCGAAGGATCAAGCGTCGTCATTATTAACGGAGAATCCGTCGCAAAAGTCGCACAAGGACACTCCAAGGGAGATGTTGTCCCAACCACGTCACGAATCGACAGAAACAATTCCGTGGAGCTCATGGATTCGACCAAAATCGCCGTGCACGACACGCTCAAAGGCCTGCGAGATAGCGCCCTCAACGTCGACTCCCTTGCTCGCGCAGACATTCACAGCATCAGTGACCTTCTTAAAGCCATCAAAATGGAAGAGCACATCCCCAAGTTTCAAGCCGAAGATATTACGCTTGCCGAGCTCTTGTATTTGCAAAACGAGCATCTCGAAGAAATGGGGTTCAAAATGGGCGAACGCGTCAAACTCATGCGCATCATCCGTCTCATGCGTGGAATTCCCGTCGATGATGACGACATCGACCTCTCTCCACGGTCGAAAAAGCTCCGGGGCGTGCGCATCAGCGACCAGGTCAGCATGCGTCACTTCAAGACTTCGTCTCGTGAGCGCCGCAAATCCGACGGCTCGCGCACTGACACCTCGGACGAGGAAACAGAGGACGACGATGACATGCCTGGCGGCTTTCGCGACGAGCTTGTCCAGCGTAGTGCCCATCCTTCGGCCAGTGACGAGTCTGAGGCCGAGACCGACTCCGAGACCGAGCTGGAGGCTGACGCCCCACGTACCTCGACCGCTCGAGGAAATTGTACCGACAACGACAAGGACGACAACAGACGCCGCGCCTCGAGCGACGAAAGTCTCGAGTCCATGAGCGGCGAAGAAGAAGAAGATGGTAGCGGGGAGGACGACAGTGATGCGTCCAACCACGAAGACGAAGACGAAGACGAGGATGAAGATGAGGACAAAGCGGACGATGACGATAGGCGCAAGACTCGCAAAGACGCCGCTGACGTCGACGACCACGATGAAGAAGCCGCCGCATACATGGCCAAGGCGGCACGCCAGGGACCAAGCTTTGTAAACCTTTCAGGCAGCAAGAAGGGCTCGAAAATGATGTCGAACGAGTCTGACGACGAAGAAGACTCCAACGCAGATTCTCAGTCCGAAGCAGAAGACGAAGAGGGGATGTCCAGCAAAAAGCTCTCAGCGCCGCGTAAACGCTCCGTTTCGCACTCCTCTTCTGGCTCATCCGGGTCTTCTTCAGAAGAATCGGACAGCGATGAGGAGGAGGAGGACGAAGATGAAAAGAGCGCTTCTGAAAAACAAGCGGAACGCGCTGCCCGTCTTAAGGCCAAGTACAAGGCTTCTCTAGACGACGGCAGCAGTGATGAAGAGGACCAGGAAGCCGACGATGAGGTCAAGACTGCAAAGGGCTCCCAAACGATCAAGAAGGACCACAACGAAGACGACGAAAGTGACAGTGATAGCGGCAGCGAGAGTGATGCTCAAGACGTTACCGGCAAGAAAAGAGGAACTGCTGCCATTGGTCACGCGCGAAATGACGATGATGAGAGCGAGGCAATGAAAAGCGACGATGACGATGACGACGAAGCAGACGAAGCAGACGAGGAGGGTTCACAGATGAAGAAGAAACATCAATCACGACATGGTCTAAGGGACGGAAGTGATAGCGAAAGCGAAAGCGAAAACGAAAACGACAAAGAGGATCGACGACAAGGTGCTGCCGTAAAGTCCAAGGAGTCTGACGGAGATGAAAGTGGCGACGAAAGCGACGGAGAATTCCAGGTGGGCGAGCATTCAGAATCAATGAGTTTCCCGAAAGCAGACAACGAAAGTGACGATGACGTCTCAAGTGACAGTAGTCACAGCCAAAGCGATAGCGATGCTGACAAAGAAGAAGAGGAAGACAAACGCGAAGATAATGATGTTGTCGAAGACGGAAATGGTCGACGCCATCTGAAAGAAAAACCTCGTGCCAAAACAGCTGCGGATGAACGCAGCGAGAGCGAGAGCGAAAGCGAAAGCGATAGTGAGAACGACAGTGAGAACGACAGTGACAAGGATGCCAGCGCTGACGAGGAACATGCTGCCTCTCACCACGAGTCTGGCCATACCAAACCCAAGACTGATGCCGCCAATGAAGAAGAAGAAGAAGACGCCGACCACGCAGGCCTTGTTCCCATGGCATTTGGTTCCGATTCAGAGGATTCCTCAGAGCAAAGTTCTGTGGCATCACAAGCCGAGAAGTTTGAAGCTCGAGGGAATGCCGAATCCGAGTCGGACATTGACGACGATGGCGCTCACGAACAACTCGCAACGCGAACTTCCCCGCGTTCTCTTTCAAAGGGAGGTTTTTTTTCGCGTCGCAAACATCGCCATCGGCGCTCGGCCGAGAGCCTTTCTTCCTCAGAGGATGAAGATGAAGACGCGAATGTGTCGCGCCCAACGCGCTCGCGAAGAACTTCTAGTGGTGCTTCATCACCAACATATTCGAAAATGAGCAGGCGGTCTCCACGCGGTCCACCTGGATCTCTCGCCAACTTGCTTGCCGCCATTGACAGCGAAGACGAGGGAGAGGAAGGTGATGGTGAGCACGGAAATGAGTCACACACCAACGACGCAATGAGCGCCTCATCAAAGAGCACTCGCGGACCACCTCGGCGTCGAAAGCTCGTCGGCTATCTTTCGCAGACGGATGCATCCAGCGTGGGTACGAGCGGGCGACGTCGCTCACGCATCTTGTCCATGACCAGCACCGAACCCGAAAGTGGACAAGAGCGCGGCTACGGAAGCAGCGCTGGCCTCATGTATGGCAGTGCTGACGATGACGACGACGATGATGACGAAGTGAGCTTTACGGGAGATTGGGACAATCGACTCTTGGCTGCACTTCACGGAGTTGATGCTCCTTCTGTGCACAAATCGTCTCGTCTCGTCTCGTATGGAAGCGACAATGATGATGCCCGGTGGGCCACTGGCTCCGATGTGGACGAGAGTGACGGCGATGGTCTTGCCAGCGGTCTCGATACCGACTCAGCCCGTGGAGCTAAATCATCTCCTCAACGTCGATCGGGCTACAAACACCAAGATTCCTCCTCGCCCAAAGATTTGCCGCCTCGCTCCTCTGGTCGTAGCGTTGATTACCAACAGAAAGAAGCTGCAATCCGAAATCTAGAGGATGGCTCGCATAGGGCTCAGACCGTCGGCGAGGAGGACGTCGAATCCAAGGAACCCAAGGATGTCAGCGAAGATTCGGATGAGGCGCGCGAGCGCAAGCTCCATCGCGTGCTTACGGGCGGGTCTTCGCAGCCCCACGAGATTTCGCATCTTCGCAAGTTTCGCGCCGCTGCTTGGGCCGCTGCCTTTGCTGCGCGCTCGCGCAGTCCTTCTACGGGTCAAGATGTGGACCGCGCGCAAGAGGGTGTCAAATCTATTGGTGGCAGAAGCAACGTGGACACCACCGTTGCTGGACCCGAGCACGCTGCCCAAAAGTCAATGGCGAGCCCTACCGAAGGCGGCACGAGGGCTAAAGAAGAGACCCCGTCTCCATTAGGCCCTTCGCCGCGATCCGCGCAGGATCCTCTGTCACGAACGGCGCTTGGTCGATCCACCGCAAAACCGCCCACCACATTGGATCTCATTACCAAGGCCCGCGACGGCCTACGCTCTACATCGCATACGCCTCGTTCGGCGTCAAGCGCTATTTCGTCCGGATCGAGTCTGCTCTCGTCATCACGCGAGCCATCTCCCTTGCATGCCGCTGTGGCCTCTGCTGGAGCGCAGCGAGCGCTCGACGCCAAGGCCTATCTGGACGACCAGGAACGCAAGGCCAAGGGTTCCCCCGAACTCAACGACAACTCGTCGTTGCCTGACGTTGATGTTCCCGAAGAAGATGATTCCGAAGTTGACGACATTTCCTTGAACCCGGTTGTACTCGATTCCGGCGACGACATGGACAACAGTAGTACAGACGGCGAAGAGGATTCGCAGGAAGGCGAGTCCGTCGGCGATAATGAGCTCAGCAAGAATCTAGGACCACATCGATCTTCTCCCAAACCTCTTCCCTCTTCGCTTCCTGCGTCGTCCGAGACTGCCAACCTGTCTGAAGATGACCATGAAGATGACCAAGGTGAACAAACACGCACGGCGCGTGCCTCGACTGCAATCTCTGTACCGTCGTCGCGACGCCCATCCCTTCTTCCTTCGGCATTTAGCAAAGACAATGATCTCGGAGAAGATTCTGGTGACGAAGATCTTGACGAAGATCTTGAAGAGGTAGACGAGGAACCCTTGGCAGTTGCGGCTTCAATTGCGCGTCAGGATGATGTGGCTCGACAGTCCCATCGCCGAGGATCGCAATTGAGCAGGAGAGACGCTTCCGAAAGTGACCTCAATGATGAAATGGAGAATAATGGCAATGATGAGGACGAGAGCCTTGCGGGTCTTTCTTTCATGCGTCTTCGGAAAACCTCGACTGAGGACCTCTTTAGATACAAGAGCCCCAATAACTCCGACGATGAGGCAAGTTTGAGCGATGATGATGATGATCAAGCTGCTCGCGCGGCTGGTCGAGATGATGCCAAGTCCACTGGCGATGGCGCAAGCGACGCAGGAAGCGAATCGAGCGATACTGAAGACGATGCCGTCTCAAGAATCGACGAAGGCCCTCTTTTGACATGGTCAAGCGATGCAGATGAAACGCAAGGTCGCGGTCGCGACCGCCCTGCGTACTCGTCTGGTGACGAAACGCCAGAGCCTGAAGCGCCGCCCAAGAAGTTGTCCCAAGTTCAAAAGATGGCACAAATTCTCGATGATCGCATCAAGGCTGAGGAGTCGTCATCGGACGATGAAGATGAAGACGAGCCCAAGGATAAGGAATATGTTGGTCCTCTACTTGGATCAGACAACCCGCAGCGCGTTCGCACCGCATCAGAAATCGAAGAGGATGACTATCTGAGGCTTGAGGAGCTTCGTGACGAGGCACAACGCCGGCGACGACAGGAAAAGGAAGACCAAGCTCGTCAGGAACGTGTCAATAGCAACACCGAAAGTATCAAGACGCATTCTCTGGAAAATACGAGCGACGATGATTCCGCGTTGCGGATGAGCAGCATCGAATCGTCTGTGGCTGGCGATCAAGGTGCCGGCGAGCAAGAGCCTGAGGACGTTTCAACCAAGTATGGCCCTGATTTGGCTCGCGACCGGTCTCTTTCACGTTCTCAGGATGGAGGTGATCGAAGCGTGGCTCAGAGCACGGGTGATCAAGAGCACGAAGACTATGCTACACAACAGTCGGCTGCGCATCAAGTCCAAGAGTCGAACTACGACAACAACGACGACGACGACGACGAAGAAGAAGAAGAAGAAGAAGAAGAAGAAGAAGAGGTCCAGCCACGGAAACGCATTTTGCCTTCCACACTCCGCTATCCACTCTCTGCATCCGAAGATGAGGATAGCGCGAGCAGTTCAGACAACGAGGACTATCTTGCTCTGAACAACGAGAATGTCGAGAATAAGGATGACGAAGATGAGGATGCGGAGAGTGAGGATGAAAAGGATGGCACTGCTGACGCTATCGGGCAAGAAGATATGGCGATTTTGAACCAAGGTGCTGCGGATGAGCCGATCGACGTACTTTCCAGCACGGTTGAACGGGAGGATTCTGCCTCAGAAGTGAGCGCGGAATCCCCAGACGAGGAAGAAGCGCGACCTGTTGGAACTGTGGTCGTGGGCGATAGTCGTAGACCACGCGTAGATACCGCCCGTGACGAAGACGCCAAGAGCGAGGTGTCCATCTCCTCCAGTGATCACAGCATTGCCGATGATTCTGCAAAATTCGTGAACCCTTTATTTTCACAGGAAAACGATGACATGCAGCAGCCAAACCAGGGCATTCAAGCAAAGTATCCTGACCGCGAGCGTGGTCAAACATCCCAAGCTGATGAAGGCATGGAAAGTGAAAGCGAAGCCAGCGACGTCGTCGACGACGACGATGACGATGACGACGCAATTGCGATGGATCCGGGAATGTCACTGATTGCGGCCAAAGCCCGCAGGACAGCTAGACGTCTCAGGCGGGAGCCCTCAATTGCCGAATCAAGCGATCCAGGCTCCGAGCACGAAGACTTGAACTTTTCAGATGACCAAGAAAATGCAGAGGACGAAGATGAAGAAGACGTGATGCACATGCCACGCGCTAGAGGGAAGAATTATTCGACGCATGGCGAGTACCTTTCTGGTGAGGACCTGTCGTCTGATGAAGATGAAGAGGTCAAAAGTGTCGCGGAGGACAGTATCGTAAATGCCCCGCAAGATCGCTCCCGCCATGGATCCGTGGAAAATGAAGATGAAGATAGTGCCTCTGAGGATGAACACTATGCGCAAGAGGAAACCAATTCGGTGTCAACCTCAAAGAGTGCGCGCGAAAAAGAGGATATAGCTCCTCGCAAGGAGACGCACGGCCGTAGCGCGTTCGCCACCTCGCCGCGAGAGACGACCTCGGAGGCGAACGATAGCGACGTTGAATTTTCGGACGTTGAAGCTGATTCAGACAGGGGTGAAATCCGGATCACGCAGACAACTAAAAGAGTTACGACTTACATGGCAGCGGGGGAGCGCACCTCGTGGTCGTCGATTGCGGACGCGACGCTTGTTCACGACGCCAAGGTGCGTGCAAGCTTTATTGACGGGACTACTTCGGACATGGATGAAGTTTCGGACACGGATGACGAAATTCGCGCGCAGCGCACGCGAGTCGCGGCCCGATTGGCCGGACGAAGGCTTGATGGTCATGACGATTCGGCCGATGATTCGGCCGATTGCATCATTAGCAGAAAAGTACGCAAAACGCATGCCTGGCACGTGGAGAGCGATTCGTCAATGGACTCGTACCCCTCAACGGACGATCGCATATCTCGCGGTAAGCCCGCTACTCGGAGGTCACGGCCGTCTGCTCGTGCCCGCGCTCTCGTTGCGCGGGAGATTGCCAAAGGAATTCAAGGCGAATACGAATGACTTGTTTTGTAGAGAGATTTATCGTTTGATCATCAACATCAACATCATCATTATTATTATCATGTGACTTGGTCTGAGCTCAGCTGCCGCGGGCTCGCTTTCGTCCATAGAGCAGTCTGCAATATTCTGCTTTTCGTTAATGTATACCCATGCTTGGGTCGACCGTCATGCGAGTTTCAATGCAGCTGTAAATGAAGCAGACCCAAGAAGCCAACCCTGATGGACGAAGCATGGGCCGACGACTTTGACGAGGAGGCCGAGGCCGAAGCAGAGGCAGAAGCCGAGGCGGCAGCTGCCGCGCGCGGTGTTGCCAGCAGCTCGGGTTCCAGCCCGGCGCAATCTTTAGTCGCCAGACAGCAGCAAGATGGCAGCGACCAGGGACTCGCTCATGCTCGTGGTCCACTCCCGGACCCTGCCTTCGGGAACTCGCGCAGCGCAGGTGCCCTCGGCGCGATAGATGACTTTGACGAAGATGCAGAGGCAGAGGCAGAGGCAGAAGCGGAGGCCGCCGCCGCCGCAGCTGCAGCTGCAGCTGCAGCTGGGTCCGCGCCGTCAGAGAGTGCGCCACCGTCTCGTGAGGGCCTTGACGCCGCAGAGCGTCGCGATGGAAGGCGTTGCCAAGAATGCGGGTCCATGTCGTTGGACCAGCGCATGCTGACGACCTTCGATGAGGCCATCTGCACAACATGCAAGATTGAGAACCCTGCGTACAAGACGCTGACCAAAACAAACGCTAAAAGCGACTATCTCCTGGCCGACGACGACCTGTATAACCTCAGTTTCCTGGTGACCTCGAATCCCCGTCGCATGGGCTGGTCGATGATGAAACTGTACTTGACGAAGCAAGTCGAAGCTCGTTCGATGGAGCGATGGGGAACCGTAGAGGCTCGCGAAGCAGAACGTGAGCGCCGTGCTTTGGATCGTGCGAAAAAGCGCCAACTGCGCGCGAAGAAGGCATTTGAGGGCGCGATTTCTGGCGAAGCAGATGACGTATTTCAGCGCAACATCAGTAAATTGCGCGGCGAGGTGCGCGGTGACAAGGTCGATAGCGTGGACAAGAGCAATAGCAGCTCGAAGCGTCGGCAAAAGCCAGAAGCTAGTGAAAGCGAGAGCAGCAAACGAAAGAAGACGACGAAGAAGAAGAAGTCCCAAAACTTTGTCCCGCGCAACGAAAGGTATCATCAACACACATTTGGACCGTCCAAACCTATTGCAACCGGTAGCGACATTCACGTAAAGTCGTGCACAGAGTGTGGTCTTGACGTTCAATTCGAAAGCCTTTGATAACTGTACTGTATTTTTCATCTCGGACATGGTGAAAGAAAACAGAAGGAAACATGGATAGTAAAGGTAAGAAAAAATTGGGGAGGGGAATAAAGAGCCGCGTGTCACGCGCCAGATGAGACTCACTCATCCTTGGTCAACGAGCAAAGAGAAGGCATTCTGGCCTCTTACTTGCGTGGCGGGAGCTTTCAGAGTGAGGTGAGGAAAGGGGATAGATGCGTCAAGAATAGGCGAAGTGACGACGCTTGATGCTCTGCGCGCGCGCGAGAGAGAGAGATACTATAAAGGAAAACACGGGAAGATCAGAGCTGAGGGGAGTGTCGGAAGCGAGTTGCTTGCTCTCTCACCAGGTGATGGACTCGCGCTTAAAGTCGTGCGGGTTCAAGATGCTACTCTTGCGAACGGAGGTCCGAGCGCGGGCCCTCAATTGATCTTCCAGGGAGCGGCCCTCCTCTTCAAAATAATCTCTGACGGGCGCCACTTCGGCCTGCTCGATCTCCATGCGGGCCTGCTCCGCCTTGAGGGCCTGTGCAAGGTCAGTGCTGCCCGTCCGGAGCGACAGCTTTCTCGAGAGCGACGTGCGCGAGAGCGACTTGCGCGAGAGCGACTTACGGAGTCGCTCCATCTTATTATTCAATCTGTTGTGGTCGCTGGCGCTCCTCGTGCCGCTCGCTTCGTCTCGCGCGGTCACGCTGCTGCTGCTGCTGCTGCTGCTGCTGGTCGCGAGCACGCGTGCCGCCGAGGATGAAAGATGGAAATGGATCGGGACGCTCCGGTCCTGCTCCGCCCGCTCTTCGTCGCTGTCGCCGCCGCCGCCGCCGCAGGAGGCGCCCTGTTTTGCTTCAAGGCTGCGCGCGGAGAGCTCGCCGTCGCCGCGCCGCGTCTCGCCCGTGTACCGTTTCTGCCGAGCGCTGCAGCGGCGGACTCGGGTGCCGGAGCAGAAGCCCCCGCTCGCCAGCGGGGCACGCGCCAAGTTAGGCCCACCTTAATTCATCTTGTTCGAGGGTTCTTTCGAAAGGTGAAATTTAAGGTGGCTGTAGAAGTGGGTGTGCAGGTTTACAATAGTGTCCGCAATACCGTCGATTTGAAGATAAGTGAGCGGCATCGGCCAATGAAGATAGCAAGATTATAGTTGTTGCAGGGCATTTTGGGGGACTGATGATTGGAAATTATGTTCAAGAGGAGGGGAAAAAAAAAAGACAAAAACGGCAAAAGAAGAAGCTATCCATTGTGATCTTTATCGTCTCTGTCAGGGATAAAGAAGCTAGCTGTCCTGGTCATCGTCGAGGGTGGGTAGACGCTCGAAATTACCCCGGCTGCATTTGCAGAGCACGACAGCGTTGTTTGCGAGTTTCCAGTCAAGCTCAAGCACAACACCGCCTTTGTCATCTTCGCCAAGGATTTCGCCGTAACCTGCTTGCGTCGAGACTTCGTGACGCACCCAACGCGCACGAGTGCCGCGCTCAGATCGAAAGTAGTCCTCCACGGTTTCTACAATGTCCGAGTCGTCCTTTGCAAGCGACATGGACAGTGATGCCATACTAACGGGCCTGTACGTGCCCAGCGAATCGCGCACGTCGTTCGGGATCATATGGGACTGTCCGAGTCCAATGTCACACCCAAGTCTGCGTCATAAAAGAAAATAATATACGAAGGGCCCCACACAACCATTCATCTTGTCAGTATTCTACTATTGATCTCGATTCATCATCAGCCCTATACTCATTCTCTCTCTCTCTCTCTCTTTCTTTGCTTTGTGTGCGCGCTCGCTTCCTCATTCTCTTTCATTCACTTACAAACCTTCTCCGGACCAAAGACTTGTTGGCTTTACCTGGACGATGCGCACAGTATCTGCAACACTCGAGTACACAAAAAGGTTGAGATGCTTGTCAAGCGCACGGCGTACCGTTGCCACGAGGGCTGCGCTCGATCGAAACGGTTGACCGTAAATGGTCCCAAGGATGAAGTCGCTGTGCGATTGCAGACCCGAACGCAACGCGGGCGATCCACCCTGAATATCCATTACGCGCACAACATCTCGCATGCAATCCGTATATGTATCATACGAGAGTCGAACGCCAGCAAGATCGTTGCGTCGTCCCCAGCGTTTGCTTGGCGTAAACACAACCTCGCGAAGACTACGATTCTTGCAATTGTACACTGTGAGCCGAAGAGGTTGGCCTTCCGAGGCAACAACAAGGCGTTGGAAGCTCTCTTCGTTCCACTCGACAACATCGACGGCCACAAGGTCCACCTCACCAGCCCGAACGATAAAGTCGAACCAAGGTACAAGGCCCGACTTGCCTAGCGGGCTTCCCGGTGATATGACCAGCACTCGGTACGCGTGAGCGCGTCTGTACAAGAGCTCAACGATGCGTTCTGGTGCTCCGCACCTGTTGCTTATGAGCGTGCGCGCATTGCTCCCCACGGGAGCTGCTGCTGCAGCAGCAGCGGCAGCTGGAGCAGCGTGCTCTGGCGTCTTCTGTTTGGTCTTGATCGCCTCTTGCACCTCGGCTGCCTTATCTTGCTGCTTCGGCTGCTTCCCCGTCTGCTGCTCCTTTGGCTGCTGCTGCTGCTGCTGCTGCTGCTCAGACTGCGGCTGTTGCTCCGGCTCAAGCTTGTTCTGTTCGCTCTCGCTGCTGCCCGTCATTTTCTTCGCGTCGCCTAGCCCTCGCTCCCCCGCTCGCCCGTTCGCCCGCACGTATCGAATCCTTTTCAGGTTTGACCTATTGTGCGATGCGACCTGCGTCACAGTGGTAGTATAACCGGTAAAACTTACTACCTGCGGCAACACGAGGACGAGGTCTACGAGAAAAACTTGCGCTTCGTACAGCGCGGCAAGATGCTGTTTCCTAGGCGGGGAACAATGCCCGGGGCCAAAGGAGAGCGCATCCAGACAGCTTTTATGGTGAAGATTTGAAGGAGTTACGATTCTTCTTAACTTTATTAGTTAAACCAAGACGACAAGATCGCGAGGGTGCTTTTCATGTAATCTTAAGAAATTGTGCAGCCTGCGTCGAAATTCGCGTCCTGTCGCGCACTGTCTCGTTCACTCGTTGCCTCGAATGGCTGCAACTCGCCATTGGCCAAAATGGGTTGAATTCTTTGTCTTTGCCTCGGGCCCGTGTAAGGATTCTCTACAGCGACCAGCCGCGCGTTCATTTTCATGGACTTCAAGCATCCTTCTCTGCCATTATAGTTGCTCATTTTCTCCATGTTGCATCGTTGGCATGTTGGCAGAATGAAGCAGATGCTTCTTGATGTGGCTCTGTGGATATAAACGTGCGCTCCAACTGCAGCATAATTGCCGCATCTACGGATTTGGCAAATCTCCGGAAAGAAACTCCCTGTAGCTCTTTCCCAGATATCCTTCCAATTCCTATGATCTATGCTCGACCCAATTACATGAGACACCTTACCTTCGCCGAAGGAATTCTTGATAACTGTTCGGACTGCTAGATTATCAAAACCAAAGACGCCCGGCGAACATTGTTCGTAGGATCTGTCTCCGGGACCCTTCTTCTCCATCATCACGTCGGCATCGTACAGAACCTCGATAGATCTCTTCATCTCCTCCCGCGTCCGCAAGCCCTTCTTCGAATGCAAACCTTCCCGCTGGGACAGAGACCACCAAGGCGCGCGAGCAAAAGGGGACTGCACGATTTCCGGTTTGCTTTCTTGCACTGCGAGCGTGGGTGCGTGCAAGCAAGCGGCCAGCGATTGCATGTCTGCTTATTTTTTTATCTGGAGAACGAACGAAAGAAAGATAAAAGATTCACGGATCTTCTTCTTCCTTTCTCGTTTTGCCTGCAAAGTTGGCTTTCTGGCTACATTCGCAACTACCTAGTTGCATAGTAGTGTACTAGTAGTGATTTCCATTCGCGATTTCGGCATCATGTATGTCACGAAAATTAAGATCGTGATCTTTGTCCTGTCTCGTTTTGCCCGTAGAGTTGGAAAGATCCACGGATCTTCTTCTTCCTTTCTCGTTTTGCCTGCAAAGTTGGCTTTCTGGCTACATTCGCAACTACCTAGTTGCATAGTAGTGTACTAGTAGTGATTTCCATTCGCGATCTCGGCATGTATGTCACGAAAATTGAGATCGTGATCTTTCCCCTGTCTCATTTTGCCCGTAGAGTTGGCGTTCTGGCCACAATCGACGTAATAGATGTAATTGTTAGCTTCACGTAGGGCCTATGTCTCGGAAATTGAAATCGTGATACCTTGAATAGTTCCCGGATACTGAGCAGCTGGGATCGATGCAACCGACAATTGGGTGCGGCGGAAAGATGCGCACACGAGTCGAGACGAGCCGAGCCGAGACGAGTCGAGCAGAGCATGCAGGTCATGACTATGGATAATGACCATAGTGTCCACGACGACGAGTACGACAATCCTGATGACAGAAAGTGTCACCATCCAAAAGTTGAAGTTCGACAGAAGGTCGCCGGAGCTGCGTAGCACTATAAGTTGGCTCGTTTCAAGCGTTTTTGGTCAAGCAGGGCAGAATAGGCTCTTGGTGATTGACGGGGTGTCTCACGGCCCCCAAAGGCAGTATTTATTGTGGAATGTCACGAAGATAGACAACATGGATTTTTCTTGGGGGGG
>KN805443.1:113196-135696 GCA_000818945.1 Schizochytrium sp. CCTCC M209059
GTGGGGGGGGGGGGGGGGGGGGGAGTTGGGCCTGAATGATGCCACCTTCTAGCCTTGATTTGCGGCACTTCCTCTGTGACAAAGTCGTCGTGCAGTACAACGCGTTGTTTGCAGACAGTCTGCATCGCCCTGATACCGTTCTTGTTCACCGTAAACACCGTCACTTGCCCTGCGATTCGTTACTTGTCCCTTCTGCCGCTGGGGGATTGATTGGTTGGAGAGAGTTTTCGGGCCAAGGGTTTTCGCTGCGATGCAAAAACTGCTTCAAAGGCTTGGTCAAAGCAAGTGTCAAACACGCTGTGGTCGTGATTGGGGCCGCAGGGGGCGAAATACGCCCTTCCAAGATCAATCAGAGTGACCACGCTATCTTCTTAAATGCTAACGTTGCGAAGACCCATGTCGTTATGGGTGATGCCTACGTTGTGCAGTGTAGTACCATCGTATAGTAAACCAGATCGATTACGTGTACCCGCACGCGTATCCTGGGGTTAGCAGAAAATTGTTGGTTTATGATGACCAAATCTTGCATGATTGGCATGGTGGGAAGACGTCAGGGACCAGAATACCAGCTTGCTTCTCGCTGCTTCTCTTAATGACTTTTCTTACGCCGATTTGGACTCCATCAAGAAAGTGGAGGAAGAACAGGGAATTTTTGTCGTGGTGCTCAAGAAGGCATTCGTTTGAGCGAAGAATTAGAAGTTTCTCTTTTTTTTATTATTATTGGCAAGGTACGAGAATGTAAGAATTTCTAAACTTCACGCATCCTTGCGCTCGAGATGAATGTAATCTTCGACAGCATTCTCAAAGGTGCAGTTCCAGGTAAAAACCTGATCGCGTCCCTTGAACTGAACGAGACGGGCGCCATGATCGAAAGGGAGAGGCCCTCCCGCGCCCTCCCAGTCGTGAGGTGGCGTGTATGAGCCGCAGCGTCCATAGCAGAGATACACATTGTCCCTCCGCGCCACAAAGTCCGAGTGATGGTCATGACCGCAAAACGTGGCAAGAATGGTGCCCTGCTTCTTAATAGCGTCAAAGAGACCACTGTTGAGCTTGGAGCAGCCTGCCACGAGGTCTTTGCCAATCCAGCGCACCAAAGACTTGAATGGTTCGTGCATGACTGGCCAAGGTGCCTTACCGCCCAGAATGGCGGCCTCAAAGAGGCCATTCTTGCCGGCAAGTGGCTTTGCGCCTTGGTACTCTGGCAGGGGTATGTGGAAAAAAGCGAGACCCTCCGCGGAAGGCGCGAGCTCTCCGCTGGCCGAGAGACGCGCATACTCTCGAACAGTCTCAGCAGCAAAGGTTGTGTACATAATCTTGGGGTCGTCGCTGTTGGTTCCAGAGTCAAAGAGCCAAAGTCGAAGACTCGATGCTGCGTCGGCTTCCGCGGTTCGCCCGACGGTGAGAGTGTGGTTAAACGTCTTCGCCTTGCTGGAAATGCACAGGGGAAGCTCGTAGATTCCAAGCAAGTCTTCGCGTGACCACGGCGAATGATCATCATCGCTGTAAGATTGATGTGCCAGCACAACAAAGTTAGTCGTGTGCAAACGTAGTTCGATGGGGAAAAGGGCCTGAAGAAACGTACTGATTACCTGGAATGTAGGTCCACGGGATCTTCGCCTCGAGCACGGGGGCCAGAACCTCGAGCATGACCTGCTTGAAGGCGTCCCGGCCGAGGTCTTTGCAGGGACGGCCGTCGACAATGTCGCCTGTGAAGATGCACAGGTCCGGCGTCGCCTCCTTGAGCACGTGGCGGATGAGATCAACGTTGCGCGCGCTGCTGTAGCCCTCTTTTTCAAACTCGATGACTCTGCCGCGGGCCTCAAAGGTCTTGACGTCCGCGGGGAACTGGTGCAGGTCGGTGAACTGCGCGATGACAATACCTCCCGGATGATCCATGGCTGAGCCCTCGGGAAGGCCGCACTCCAGCTTGACGTGTCCAATATCCTCCATCGTGCTGCCGCTTGTCGCGCGGTCGGTGGTGTCCCTGCTGCGCTTTCTGTTCGCGCGCGCTTTGCACACACGATAAAAAGGTGTCTTGGATTGATCTCACTCGCTCTTGAGTCTTCCTGGGCTTCACAATCAATCTGTTTCATTCGATTCATTGGATGATTGATTCATTTGGCTTAACAACTTGAATGAATGTGAATTGAAGTTGCCAACACTTTGATCAGGACTCACTCACTCAAGAGAGAGAACGATTTCGAAGCCTCGCAAGTGCTATACACTGCTTCTCGGGGCAAGTGAACGTATACAGAAAAGCTCGCCAAGGTCGCCAGGAGCTTCATTGTCTGTGAAAGAAAACAAGGCCACCTTAACTCGAGCGACATGGTATGCAATGTACGTATCACAAGCGCCATTTTGACATTGTGAAAGAAAGCCAAAGACCCAGCTAACTACGTACACAGAGAACATGACATGCCTAGTAACGTAAAGTTTGCTCGCCCTGAGCAGAGCATTCTTCAAGGAGAGCTGATCGGGCTACAATTTGATGGGGGAGCTCGACCAAATGCAAGCAACCGACTACAATACTTTCAAGTGACTCAGCTGTTCGCGACAACTCGACTCTTCTTCCTCCTCCGCCTCTTCTGCCTTTCCTAACGCAGGCGACCTCGAAAGCTTTGCGTGTGAGCGCGCCCTCTTCTTCCCCTCCCCGTAGTCCTCGTATAGATATAGGGCCTGGTCCAACACAAATTCTCGTCCTGCACGACTGCCGGCATCCCGCCATCCCAGCATCCTGGACCTGGCCGACAATGAAGCAAGCCAGCCAGCCAGCCCGCCCGCCCGCCCGCCAGCCAGCCACGGCCCTCCGCGTCCATTTTCCCCGCGAGCGAGGCCGTCGCCTCGCTCGCGCTGGCGCGCTTGCGGGTGCGGCGCGCGGCCCCCGGCGAGGAGGCGCGATGAGAGATTGGCCCAAGTTCTCACTCGGCGCCGCGAGAAATTGTGAGCGCCGCGTCCCAAACTTTGACCCACTTGCGCGCCCCGTTTGCGCCACTTGCGCCGCCCGGAGCCCGACTTTGCGCGCGGCGAAGTGCCAGTGTGGCGGCGGCCTGGGGAGAAAAGGGGCGAGAAGATACTACCGGCGCGAGGAGGACCTCGAGCAGCGGCAGTTCCTGATCGCGAGGGAGTCGGGCAGGCAGAGAGACGCGGAGAGGGAGACGGACTGCAGCAGGCGGGGGAGGGACGCATGAGCACGGGGGAGCACGCCGCGAAGCGAGCGCGCAGGGAAGAAGAGGGGGCGAACGGCGCGATGGGCGGCGACATGGAGAGCTTCGTGGAAGTGGACGCCGCGTCCCACTTCCCGCTGCAGAACTTGCCGTACGGCGTCTTCTCGTCCAAGGACGCGGACGCCAAGGCACGCGTGGGCACGAGGATCGGCGACTTCGTCGTCGACCTCGCGGCTCTGCACGAGGCAGGTCTCTTTGAGGACGCCTTTGACTCGAGCTGCTTCACGCATGACTGTCTCAACGCTTTCATGGGCATGGGCAGGTCCGTGTGGACGCAGGCGCGTAAGAGGCTGCAGCAGCTTTTGAGCAAGGACGAGCCCAAGCTTCGCGACGACGCCGATCTCCGCGCGCGCGTTCTCATCCCTGTCTCGGACGTGGAGATGCAGCTGCCAGCCAAAATTGGTGACTATACTGATTTTTACGCCTCGCGCCAGCATGCGACCAACGTCGGCACCATGTTCCGCGGCAAGGACAATGCGCTCCCAGCCGCCTGGATGCACATGCCCATCGGCTACCACGGTCGCGCCTCGACCGTGGTCAAGAGCGGAACGGCTGTGCGCCGCCCTTGCGGCCAACTGCAAAAAGATCCGGCTGACCCGAAGCAAGGATCCGTCTATGGTGCTTGCAAGCTTCTCGACTTTGAGCTTGAGATGGGCGTCTTTGTTGGGCCCGGAAACAAGCTTGGAAGTCCGATCAAGATCGAGGACGCCGAGGACCATATTTTTGGCTTTGTGCTTCTCAATGACTGGAGCGCGCGCGACATTCAAAAGTTCGAATACATCCCGCTCGGTCCCTTTGGAGCCAAGAACTTTGCCTCTTCGATCTCTCCCTGGGTCGTCACCACGGATGCTCTCAAACCCTTTACAGCGAAAACCAGCGCGGGCGAGCAGAACGATCCTGAGCCACTCCCGTACCTGCGCGAGCCTGGATACAGCACCTACGACATTCGTCTTGAGGTTGCCATTCAGGCAGAAGACATTGGCCCTGAGCCCTTTCGCGTTTGCGAATCCAACTACCGTCACATGTACTGGACGCACCGTCAGCAACTCGCGCACCACACCGTGACGGGATGCGAAATGCGTCCTGGCGACTTGCTTGGTTCTGGCACCATCAGCGGCGACGAAGAAGGCAGCTTTGGTTCGATGCTCGAAATTTGCTGGAAAGGCACCAAGCCGATTCAAATCAAGGACGGTGTCGAGCGCAAGTTCATCAAGGACGATGATACGGTCATTATGACAGGTTGGTGTGAGGGCGAAGGCTACCGCGTCGGCTTTGGAGAGTGTACCGGCAAAATCCTCCCGGCACAACCGCAGTAGGTGCATCTTCCAATGCTGGCACTCTCTTCACCAACAAGGGCCCGCACTTTTTTCATTGTTGTTTCAGGAAAAAAAGACAAAAAGAATCTCGATTTTTATTTTGATGAGCGAAAGTAAATCTTGCTTTGTAAAAGTAAAAGAGTACATCTCTCTACATGGCGCCCTCTGCTACTGGCGGCACGATTGGCGTAGGTGTCTCTGCTGGCGCGGTCGTGATTCTAGCAGCAGTGTTGTTAGCGGTGGCAGTAGCCATTGCCGACTTTCGGAATGCGCGCTGGTATTCGGTCTCGGGGGTCTTGAACCGATCCCCAAATGGATTCCAGCGCGGATAGAGCGATACGGGATTGTAGGTTGCCCACAACCGACGACCCTCCTCGTTCCACCACTTAAGACTTTGTTTGCTGGTCGCCTCGATAATGTCCTCGTGTGAAGGACGCGGACGCTCAGGAATTTCCTTGATTCCAAGCTCACGCGCAACCTTTTCGGTGTGGGCAGCTTTGTTTACACTAATCTCCCTTGGCCCGAGTTTCGCATCACCGAGTTGGGCTGTAGCTTTAAACTGGTCCGCAAATTGGTGATATCTCGCACGAGGGTCCACAAAGCTTTGCATGTGCTCAGTTTTCGGGACGTACCCTCGCGCAGCCTCTGCGTCAATGAGACGATGTTTGTGCTTGTGCTCTGGCTTGAGCGCATAGGCAGGCTTGAGCGCAGACTTGCGCTCGATGTCCTTGAGCTCTTGATTGATCGACTTGACGTCTTGGCGCAAATCGTAGCCGCAAATAGCACCCTCATACTCGGTAAGGAAACCCGGTGTGTACGTGTGTGGGTTAGGTCTTTCTGCCGGGGGCTTGGACTTTCCCAGATGATCGTACTCGTGATCGTATTCAGAGAGCATGGGTTCGGCAAGTTTAACCGGTTTCTGCTTGCGAGGAGAGGGCAAGAATCCAGGGTCCGGGAGCACACTTGTATCGCCGCCATGGCAGAATCGATCTCGGTATTCAGTGGACGAGGCTGTGTCTGCTGCCGTGGAGACTTGCAGCTTCGTGGCCGCTTTCGCGGCTGCCTTGGCGGCAAAAGCAGCTGCCATCTTGGCTGTTTCAGAGGCACGTTTGGCTTCCTTGGCAAGCTTTTCTTCTCGCGCCGCGGCGGCGGTGGCCCGTCTTTCTTCTAGGTCTGCAAAGGACGACGCGTATTCGCTAGACATCGGATTTTCCTTTGCACCTGCCCGTCCCCATGAAGAAAGTACCCTCGCGGATCCCGGTCGCATCGACGTGGCGCCTGCAGGCAATTGTTGCCGAATGGCAGCCAAATCGTCTTGGGCGAAGGGTCTAAATGCGAGCTGGTGTTCTGTGGGCGCCGCTGGGCCCAACAGCAAAGACGCCTCGAGGCCATCAGCGTGAGACGGTACACGCAGTGCTGGCGCGGTAAATCGCGCGTCGTACTCTGAGACGGGCGGACTTGCGTCGTCAATGTTGTGAATGCGGCTCATCTCTTCTTCAAAGGCACTGCGCATGCGCGCGAGGTCAACGGGGGCCGGTGGCGGAGGCGGAGGAGCCGTGCGCGTCGAAAACAGGGTATTTCCCGCGCGGATCGATTCTGGCGGCACGCGCGCAAGCGCCGGCGGCTTCCAATCGTCAGGAGGGCCGTGGAAGCTCGCGTGGGCTTCCGACTCGACGAGATCTCCAGCAGATGGAGGCTGCAACAGCGCTTGCTGCACGCCAGTCGGAGTCCGATGACGCCAAGGAGCGCCGGTAGACTCTTCCCCGAGAGTGTGTCCAGGAACATGCTTCCGGCCCTGAATCCGCGCGTCTTGAAAGAAACCGACTGCCTTAGATCCTCTGGGTCCGCGGCCGAACTCTGCGCCGCCAAGATCATCTGGAGGGTCACCAGTCTCTGCATTCGCACTTCCTGACCCGTAGAACCATGCGAGCTTGTCGCGGGGGTGGATTTCGTGGACCCGATTCTCCTCCAGATAGACGTCAGGCGGCGGGGGCTCAAAGACGTCATCGTACTCGCTCTCGAGTGTGGTGTTGAACTCGCTAAAGATCTCGTCAAAGTGGTCGCGCGCGGCCTGCACCGTCTGCGACACGCGCGGCGTGCTTGCGGCGGCAGATGTACGCGCGACGGGGGGACCGCCGAGGTGCACGACGGGCACGCTCACGAGCTTTTCCGCGCGCTCTACGGCTCGCCACGCCTCGGCCTCGGCCTCGGTCTTCGCGGCGGGTGTCGCGGGCGAAGGCAGAATTCCTATGTCGCGGCTCGGGATCTCCAGCGCTGCCGCGCGGCTGGCCCCGGGCGCGTACGCGAGCGCGGGCCTCGCCGGCCTCGCCGCGGGCTCCATGCTGTTCCCGTCTCTGTGAAACGGGGGGCCCCCGATGGAAAAAACCGCGCAGACCTCGTCCGCGCTCCCGGCCGAGGGCGCTCCCGGCCAGCGCAGAGGAGGAGGAGGAGGAGAGGAGGGCCGCGGCGACGCGGGCGCCCGCGACGAGCTGCGCTGCGCTCTGCGTCGCTCTGGCAAGATGCGGTGCGATGCGATGTGATGTGATCGGGGTCTGCCCCTTGGGTCACAGCGTCAACGATGAAAACGAGAGAAAAACGGGGCCGTGGCAGCGCGGTCCCGTACGAGACCCGGGGCAGGTGAAACGGGTCGGGCTAGGGCGCGTGCGCGGGGTCCGGTGGGACCTGGGCCAGGGCCCGTTGCCGCCAGCGCGAGGCGAAGGCGCGCGCCTCCGCCAGCGAGGACGAGGGCACGGCCGCCGAGGAGGGCGCGGTGGAGGACGAGGACGGGGGCGAGGACAGGGACGAGGAGGACGAGGAGGCCGCGGAGGGCGGCGCGGGCGGAGGGCCCGCCGGGAAGCGCGAGGAGCAGCTGGCGGCGGCGGAGGGCGAGATGCGGGAGCCCAGGGCGCGCATCTGCAGGGGCTCGCGCACGAAGTTCGCGCTGCCCGAGACGCGCGGGAAGCGCGGCGTGGAGAGCGAGGACATCGAGGCGGGCGAGGAGGGCGAGGAGGAGGAGGAGGAGGAGGAGGAGGGCGAGAGCGGGGAAAGAGGCGCGGCAGCGGCAGGAGATACGCGAGGTCGGGCGGCCCTGGAGGAGGAATTGGCGGCGGAGGAGGAATTGGCGAAGAACTCGGTGTCCCCCGGATGGACGTTCGGGGTAGGGTCGGCTTCTTGCACAGGCTCGAAGAGCTGGTGGCCGGAGCGCGTGCGTAGGCCGCGCGACAAGAAGGCAGCCTTGCGCGCGGTGGCGAGGTCAAGAAGACCCTCGCGCGAGTCCGCAGATAGATCCAAGGTGCGCTGGAATTTCGTCTTGAGACGGCCGTGTGCATCGTGGGCAACATCCGATCCGGTCGTAGAAGACTCGTCGCACTCGGCAATCGCTAGGGGCCGTCGTCGTCGTTGTCGAGACCGAGGAGGTGCAGGCTTGGCGGGTGGCTTATCGGCGCCGGTACTCGTGAGGGCCTCGGGCGTCTTGAGATTTTGCGAGTCGCCAAGGTTTTGCGTGTTGCCCTCGTCACCGTCGCTCTCGGCCATGACGATGTCGACCTGAAAATTCTCCGAAGGGTACAACCCCCGGAGGAAGGCGGTCACCTCTGCCAGGTCCTGCTCGCGGCCCACGCGCGCATCCTCTTCGGCCGCAGGCCCCGCGGGCGTCCGCGCCGCCTCTGCGCCCTGCGCCCACGCCATCGCTGCCGCCGGTCGCCCGGGCGCGCCGCGACTCGCGCGCCGCCCAAGGCAGAGGGAAAAACCGACGCTGCGTGGCACCGACGAGGGAGAACTCGCTTTGTCTGCAGACTTGTACGTACGTACGCCGGACCACTTCCTCTTTCACCCGGCAGCGGCACGAGGAGAGCTCAGCTGGGAGTCGCTTGGCGACGGGCCAGGTCTTGCGAATGGCTGTGTCTCTCGCTACGAGCTCGACGCTTTTGCCCGAAGGCGCGTTGGCCACGCTGCTACGTACTGACCGACAGAGAGTGTGATCGGCGAAATGGTACATAATGAGGTGGTGCAGTTTTGATGACAGCAGCGATCGACAGCAGTGCACGCGAAGCAGACGATGGAAATTCTACGTCATGATCTCGAACGGGTCGCGCATCGAAGAAAAAACGAAAAAAGGCTTTTGTCCTAGCTATTTCTGTTCGCGGCAAGACCGATTGATTGTGTGAATACAGGAAATTCGCGGCCGAGCTGATCCTTGGTAAGCGTAGTAGGTTCCGACCGTCGTTTTTTTCGTGCTTTTTTGCCAGCCAGGCCTTTCGAACCGAAGAGACTTTGAACCTTCGCAATTCCAAATTCGAGAGTCATCGAATATCATTGGTCAATGGCTTTGTTTGTGATGCGACATTTGGAGCATCCGAGTCGGTATTCTCGCCAAGGTCCGTAAATCCTTGAAACGCTGTGGAAAGGGGAAGCGGGGGGGGCGCTTCTCGCGTATAGCTTAAAGTCGGTGTAGACTAGAGTATAGCTGCGATCGTAATCTTCTGAGTACGGAGACTTCGTTCACATCACATGATATCGGAAATTACCTTATTGACTTGTGCATGGATATCGTACTCGCAACAAGCGCGCATCGGTGTCGAGAGCTGTTCTGTTGGAGGAAAAAACTTGCCCGAAAACGCATACACACTGACGGTCGAGCATCTGATGGCCTTGTCATCATCGGTGATGGACTTTGAGCTAATGTCCGACGTTATCAAAAAATAAGTTATAAGAGTGGGAGCTCCCGAGTAGACCATGTTCGCGCCCACGCGATCAAGCAAGCGCGGCGTACACACACATCCAATTTTTCAAGAGAGGAAAACAATTTTTGGTGGAGAAAAAAGTAACCAAGATGAGAATCGTTCGATTGGGAATGACTTTAAATATGTACATAAAGGACAACATGATTTATGCTTACGATGGAAAGATTTATTTCCAGAGGGTTTCAAGCGGCTTGTTTGCACATGAATCGATAATGCCAAGCGCGAGCGTCTCGATTTCCTCGGCAATAGCGTCAATGGGCCGTTTTGCATCAATGACTCGCCAGCTGTCCGTCTTCATCTGCATAAAGTTGTCGAGAACCTTGGTTTGAAAGTCCTGCTTCTCGTAGCGCTCCTCGCCAAATTGCCCGCGCTTCATGGCATCGGCAATTGCGAGCTTGAGAAAGACAACCGCATCGGGAGCAGGAAGTCCTGCGTCCGGGGCCTTGCACCACTCGATATCCATTCCTTGCTTGGCTGCAGAGAAGCAAACGCCACTGTGCGCATATCTATCAACAATGAGAGTGGTGCCTGCGGCCAGCTTCTTGCGGATGGCTTGCGCAGACTCCCAGCGATTTGCAGAGAACAGCAAGTGCACAGCGTGATCGTCGAGTTCCACGCCGTTCTTTAGGTACGAGTCGATAATCTTGCCCGTGGCAGTCGTTCGATCCGGGAACCGACACAGTTCCACGTCCACCTTGCGCGACTGCAGAGCCGCCACGAGTCGCTGCGTCTGCGTCGTCTTGCCGCACCGGTCTACGCCTTCAAATACGATGAAAGCACCCCGGGCCGTCATGCCTGAGACAGCCATCGCGTCAGGAACTCTTCGCGTTCCCGTCTCTCGGTCGCGCGCGCGCTCGTTGCGCTCGACACGCTACGATGTGCCGCGATGAGGTGCGCTGCGCTGCGCCGCGCCGCGCTATGCAAGTGCAAAGGCCTTCCACGAGGAACCGACCCCGCTTTGATTATTCGATTGATTGATCGATAGATCGACCCGTGTCTCATGTGTGAGTGACGGTTAGGATTTGCGAAAAAACTTTACAATTTGACGTGCTTCTTTGTATCAGAAAAGACCTGCAGAAGAATCGTGCTTCTTGGCATCCGAAAAGACTTACAAGTTCTAAATAGGGGCCACTAATACAATCAAGTATTGAGAAACCCATAGAAAATATTGGTCAAAGCAAAAATAGAAAGAAATGTATAACAACTTGATGGTTCTTGGCAACTGGACCTCTGTCTCCGATACACCATATCTTAGAAATCTCAGGCAGAGAGAGAGAAAAAAAGGGGGGGATGGGAGAGAGAGAGTCATACAGATTTGTCTTTGCGCACTTTTTAATTTCTCTGCCTCCGAAGAAAACAAGGCAAGCGCAGTCGAATTTGTCAAATCAACAAAAAGTCACAAATCAACGAAAAGACACAACCCTCTCGTGCATCGCAAACCAGCATCACAACGCGAAAACGAAACTATAAGAAGGCTCTTCGTGTTTTGAGCGGGAGCCTAGGCACAAGTCAAGTCCCCATAGCGTTCTCGATCGAGTTGAAGCACAGTTCCAACTCTGCTCAAATTCCAAGACTTGAAAATATATATATATCCGTGTTTTCTGGTTCAGACAAATATGCTCTTTAGGATGACCACTCCCAACCCAACGACGGAAATATCCTTTCTCCACCCCCCTCTCAAAAGGATAAAACTCGAGGGAGCGTGAGTAGATTTTACGAATTGAGCGATTCAAGCAAAACTTTTCACTTCCCATGTCTTTTCACAATACAAGAACAGCATCCAAGCAAAATGACAAATTCTTCTCGATTCCTCATTGAGTGTCTTCATGCCACGGTATAACCAAGTCAACAATGCTCTCCAGCACGCCATCCTCGTCTCGCAAGAAGCAAGAGAGATAGACACACAAACCGGGGTTCCCAGTTCCCGGCGCAGTCCAGCGCCGAAGTTTACCCAAGTCGGTCTCAACGTCTACACTGACATAAACTGCCTTGCAAGTACAACATAATTCTTCTAAGTGCAGAATAGCAGCCGGCAAGTTAACCCAGAATCCGCCACTGTCGTCTCGTCTCGTGTCGAGGATCTTCACTCTCGCACCCTCGCGACCGCCAGGATTTTCCGCGCACTCACGAGCTCTCCAGGCTCGCGCCGAGCTCGACCTCGTTTTTTCGGGCCGCCGCTGCCAGGTTTCCGCTCGAGGTGGACTTCCTCGTCTTCTTCTTCTTCTTCTTCTTTACCATCATCATATTCTTCTTCACGAAGGGGCGGCGGTCGTTGGAGTGGGCGTGGCAGCGCGCAAGTGAAAGGCGGGGCCATTGTGGACTATCTGGCGGCCATTGTGGACTTGCGGGCGCGAAATAGGCGACTTGCGGGGCCGCGCCTCTTCGGTGGCTGCAAGGAGGAGCAGGCAGACCGAGTCGGAGACGGCAGGCGGAGAGAGTAGCAGACGCCCGCGCCCGCGCCGCACGCGCAGCAGCGTCGCACGAGCGTGCTCGCCTTCGCTCCGGCCTCTTCGTAAATTCCTCCGGCGCCTCCCGTGCTTTTCTGTCGCGCGCGCGCCCCACCTGGGCTGAGCGGAGAAGATGGCTGACTGGGCTGACGATGACGATAACGTGGACGTGACGACGGAGCTGGACGACTACTTGCCCGAGGCGTACGAGGAAGGCCCCGATGACAAGGGTATCAAGACCCTCGTCTCGTTCCGTATCCAGGATGGTGAGAAGCAAAAGGTGATCCGCAAGGTCAAGGTGGTGACCAAGAAGAAGAAGGTGAGCAAGCGCATCCAGGAGCGCCTCGCGTGGAAAAAGTTTGGCCTCGCCGAGGATGCCCCGCCCGGCCCCGAGGAGGAGACGACCATCGTGTCCCGCGACGACGTTCACATCGAGAACCCCGGTGATGAGAACAAGGCGCAGAAACGCGAGGAGGACGAGATGATCAAACGTCTGCGCAGCGGCGCCCTCAACCGCAAGAAGCGCGAGGAATTCGCCGCCAAGGAGTCCACGATTCTCGGATCCGAGGGCATGGGCCAGGGCCTGCGCACCGGTACCGCGCTCTCTCAAATGGCGGACGCTCCCAGCAGCCTCGCTGCTGCCGGCGGCCCTGGCGGCAAGTATGTGCCCATGCATCTTCGTGGCGGAGACGCTGCTGCGTCCATGTCTAGGTTTGAGGAGGAGGACCAAACGACTCTGCGCGTCACCAACATTAGTGAGGACACCACGGAAGACGATTTGCGAGATCTCTTCCAGCCCTTTGGAAGGATACAGCGAGTGTACCTGGCCCGCGACCGCGAGACCCAGATCTCTCGCGGCTTTGCGTACATCAGCTTTCACTACCGCGACGACGCCCAGCGCGCAATGGACAAACTCAACGGTTTTGGCTACGATCATCTCATTCTCAAGGTCGAGTGGGCCAAGCCGTCCACGCGCGATGACGCGGGTACTCAGAGCGTCATGAAGGCCGGTATCGTCTCTGGTTACGGTGGTGCTCTCCCGCAGAACATGGGCTAAATTGTTTCTTGAGCGAAAGAAAAGGCCTATTGGGGGGGCAAATGATCACGGCGGCAACTGCATGCCCCGTCTGCCTGTCTGTTGCGGCTTGCGCTTTGCAAGGCATGGGCGCATGCAAGTACGTACGATAGGCTTTGCGCCGCAGCCTGATTTCTTTCCCTTTTTTCTCTCATTCCTTTAACCCACATCCCCTATCTCTCCAACACCCACCCTATCTGCCCTCTTGACAAGCGCGGAAAGGGCCATCGCTTTTGCGACATCCTCCTTGGCAGACGGAAACAGCTCTTTCCATGATCTCGGCCATTCATCTATCTACACCGACAATTTACTCTGTTGACGTAACCAATAATCATCGAAAAAATCACAGATAAAACCACAAAAGGAAGAAGAAAAATTATTAGAATTAATGCCTTCAACCCGCCGCAGGCAAGCTATCACAATAGACCCGAGCGAAGCTACAAGGCAAAATCATACACAGGCTGGCCACCTACGCGACTTGACTGGCCCAACGAAATATATTCCCTTTACAATTTGCACAGCAGCTTTTAGCGCAACTTCAAGTTAAAACATCGACACGAATCTCCGCCTTGATCTGCATTTCATAAAATTGAAAAACGCAGTGCTGCTCTCCGCTTTTTACATGCGCTCATTATCCAAAATCATGGTCGTTGGTGCATGACAATTTTCGCGCGGAACAGGTTTTTACCCAAAGAAAAGAAAACAATCATACCGAATCATGTAAGTCCGAGTTTACCGGGTCCACGGCTGTTGCAGCACCCCGTTGCGTCGAGACGAGTCCCGTACTTGCCGACTCCCAGCTCGATCGAACTTCGCTCCGGTCTTCTCTTTCGTCTCCTGGGCCATTATTTCCTAAGCCAAGGGCCCAGCCGATACTGTTGAGCATTCCCTCGTCGTCTTCATCATCCGTTGCCCTGACTCCAAAAGTCCCATCTGCAAAATGCAACCCATCTGACCCAAGTCGACGACGTTCCACCGCACGTGCTCGCGATGCAAGACCCCAGCTCCGCACAAGGGTAGTATGCAGCGAAAAAGAGTGATTGCCCATGAGCAGACCGCCTGGACCTGATGCACTCTCTGCGCGAGCACGTCGCAAGCGATTGTGTGAAGGACGGTTGTCGCGGCCACGTACCACGAGACTCTCGGCAGAGGCGCTATTGCGCAAAAGAGCGCCACGTGGACGCGAGCGCGGACTCCACGTCTCGCGGGCATGCAAAGCGTGCTCTCCAGAGTTTCCGCCATGAGGCGCAACGGGAGGCAAGGCCACGTTGTTTGTCTCTGAAGTGTCCATTGAGTCGACCAGGCTCAATGCATGGTCGCTGGCGACGCCCGGGGTTATGCACCCCCCCTGCCGTAACTCTGAGCTCGGTCGCCGTCTATGACTTCTGCAGCTCGCATCTTGACTTGTCGGTGGTAAGTGAGGATTGATACTGGTCTGAAGTGAACTGTCTTCAATTCCGCCCACGCTGCCCGACGCGGACTCCCCTGGCCCCTGCTCCAACGGAGACGCTGGACGCACGGACGGCATCAAAGAAGAAGAAGAAGATGACGAAGTAGCCGACGACGGCGATACAGGGACAGAGACGGTGCGCTCTGTAAGCTCAATATGACCCCGAGGGAGTGAAGTTGAAGTGGCTGAGTCATCGACATCTTTGGCCTCTGCTACCTGAACAATTGGGGCACGGCAGATGGGGCACGTTCCATTGAGCGTCAACCAGGGGTCAATGCACGCCTTGTGAAAGGTGTGTCGACACCGCAGGACGCGAATAATTTCGTTCTGCTCGTAATCCGCAATACAAATAGAACACTGTGAGTCATAACCCTTTTCTGCAAAGTCATCCTCGTCGAACTTTTCCGTGGGAAGTTTGTTGATTTCTCGTTTTGTAGCGCCCTTGACCTGAGGTTTATTAAAGAAGAAGAAACCCTGAATGATACATGGCAGACACAGACATAAAAACGGAGTGAGCAGAATCAACACAATAAGCGGCAAGAGCATGAGCGTATATTGCAAGATGATCAGCGCGGCCGTCAGATGAAACAGATGCGGCGACGTTTGCGTGCAGTTCGTTGCGCCCTGCACGAGCCAGACATGGCCCATGACGAACCACGAAAAGGAAAACATGCTCATCACGCGACTCACTTGGTCGAGGTTGTCCAAGTGTCGCGGGGATCGCTCCACGTCCCTCTGCAAAAACCACGAAAGAGAGATTGACGCCACGAGACGGATGGCTTCCACGAGGCACCACATTCGCAAGGGAGCCCGGCAGTCTCCCTCTTCGTCCCAATACAAACCTAAAAATACAAATGTCGTGATGATGGCAGGGGTCAGTATGAACGTAATGATGCGAAACTCCTTTTTGCGGTCATTCCTCGCCATTGCTCCATCATCCGACTCGGAGTCCACGCTCATGTCGACCTCGACCACAGAGTTCATGTCATCGGCGTCATCCGTCGAGTGAATTGCGCTCACGCTCCGGCCTCGCGGAGATGGCAGATTCGACGCCCTTTCCCGCGCCGCGGCCTCCGCCGCCTGCGCGCGTCGCCATTCGGCCTCCTGGTGCGCAGTCTCATCGATACTCAGCCACTGACTGCTGAGACGCGCGTGTCTGCGCACCGATTCTGTGGCATACGGGGCCTCGTGTTCCGGCAGCATGCTCGCTGACCTCTTGCGCCCTGTTTCCGTTTATGGCCGCAGCCGAGGAAGATGCTGCAGCTGCTCGTAATCGTGACCAGGTGCCGGACGCCGCGATGCCAGGCGTCGCGGCAAAAGGTTCCTCCCCCGCTCCAAGGGTTCTTCACGCAAATGATGACGACGACGACGACGACGACGAGAAGGAGGGCGAGGAGAACGGAGACCCACTTGAGAGTCTCGGGCTCCGCGGTCCCGCCCGCGCGGTCCAGAGCGCCGCGACGCGCAGGCCCCTCGGGAGGGCGGCGAGGGCGGCGCCCCGCCGCGAGCGGGGTCGGGCTCTCTCTCTCGTTCGCTCCGCGCGCGAGGCGAGGCGAGGCGAGGCGAGGCGAGGCGAGGCGAGGCGAGGCCCGACGCGGAGCCGGCCTCCGCGAGGTCGCGAGCGACGTTGGCCGCCCGGATGGACGGAGCAGTCCGATCGATCTGCCGCTCGCCGGGCGGCGCCGCGGGCCTGCGCGGGGGCGCCGAGGTCCCGCCGGCGACTGCTCGCGCTCTCGCGCGCGCGCGCAATCGCTCGCTACCGCGCGCAATCGCGCAGTCGCGCAATCGCGCGTCCGAGGTGCGGGCGAGGAGGGTTTTGGCGAAAAAGTACAGCGGGGTCGGGCGGCGGCGCGCCTGGAGCGTACGGATCTTCTGGAGCGTGTCTCACAGGCCGCGGTCGACTACGTTACGCTTCACGGTGCGAGCGTGAGAGCTTGTGTGCTGCGATGGTAGTACTACTATACACTATCTGCCTGCTGAGCTAAGCTGAGCTGAGCTGAGCCGAGCCGAGCTCGCTAGCGAGCGAGCTAGCGAGCGATCTAGCGCCTCCTGCGCGCGCTGCAGCTCGAGAAGAGCGTCAGCGTCTGCAGGACCGGTTGACGTGCGAGAGAGGGAGAAGCAGTCATCGGCTGAAGCGCGGAACTCACGAGTGTTGTCGTTTTCGGGGCGACGCCTCGAGCTGAGCCAAGGAAGAAAACAGCCGCCTCTCCGAAGCAGCATCGTCACGCTGAGCGCTGCTTGCACAGAGAGTCCCTCCCCACAGCACACCATTGAACACACCACCGTTGACCATAGTATACAAAGAAATGTTTGTTTGTCTATAAAGGGGCTGCCCATCGCGCCTTCCATGCTCACCGAGACAAGAGACCTTGGGCAAGCGGCTCCAGCGAGCGAAAAGCAGGTTCTGAGCCAGGAATGCATGACAAAAGACGACGAAGATTCCGCAGTGCGGCCTGGCGAATCTCATCATCCTCGGAAACACAAACATGAAAGAGAAGAGCAGCGACGCGGTGAATTCCCTCGCCCCGAAGATGCCGAAAAGCAAAAGCAATGAACATGTCCGTGAGCAGCCCAATGTCGTGCTCGATTGCGTCCTGCACAGGCTTGGTCGTTTTGATGAAGCGGAAACGATAAATGTTGTTCAAAGCAGCCGCAACAAGACCTTCACAACGAAAAAGGTCTGCAGAAGTAGCGAGCGACCAGGCATCGCTGCGCAAGGTGCCCACGTGCTCGCTCACGCCGCTGCCGCCCATGGCAGCGGCCCCCACATAGCTCTCCGGCCGATGGTGGGCATCATAATGCAAAATGTAGTGAACACGTTCGCGATTCTGATTCGCGACAAAGAGGTGGCCCGTGATCGTCAGAGACGAAGGCGCGTGACTGCCCTCCTTCTCTCGCTCCTCGGTGGCGGCCTTTTCGAGCAAGGCCGCCACCGGATGAACGCGCACTGGAATGGCCTCTTCCGGTTGCAAGGTCACCGACTCAACATGTGTCGCCAGCTTGTCGGCATCAGGCACGGAGACTAGAAAGAAGGGCGATGCGGATGTGATTCGCGCTGTCAACGGCTGCTGACTGGAATTACGTAGCACAAGCTGCGCCGAGTTATGCAGTTGCTCGCTTCGAAAATATACGTAACGAAGCTGATTGCGTTCCTCCTCGAGTGCATGAGCGCGCGAGCGCTCCTCCTCGCCTTCCCCGAGCGCGAGGTGCGGCCCATGTTCCCATTTGAGGCTACTCACGTGCAAGCTCTTCGTAAAGCATCGCGCACGGAGCTCAATCTCCACTTCAAGGTCTCTAATGCTTTCACACGACACACAAATCTTGTTGCTCAGAGCCCCCGATGGAGTCGTTTTCGACGGGGATACGAGGAGAAACACGCGCTGCTGGCCCCCTCCCGGAAGTGATATTGTACTTGACGTGGACGGCGAGGCAGGATCGAGGTAAAACTCGACGAATCCAGGCTCTTGCGCGTCGTGCGTCAAAACAAAGGAAAGAGGGACAGGCGCGAGGTTCTTGACCACAAAAGAGTGCGTACGAACACACAAACCCTGAGTTATTTCGCCAAGGTCCATTACTGTTGTTTCCCCCCGACCAAAATTGTCGTGACCGCGCGCGCTCACACAAAAGAGGCCTTTCGCGCCTCGGTGCTGGTCGTGTTCGCCCGGCTCCAGCAGTTGCGAAGCAATCACGTCAGAAAGCGCCGACACGTAAACGTCCATGACGACGCGAATCAGCTTCACGTTCTGCGACTTATTCTCGAGCACCAAAAGGTAAGTGGAAAACATGCCGAATCGATCCGTGGAGAAACGAAGTGTGACTGTATGAAAGTCATGTTCTGTGCTCAAAAAACCAGTGCTCCGGGAAAGCTCGACCCACGCACGATCCCGCTCGTCCACGAGAACAATGTCGTACTCCACAGGCCCGCGACTCACGTTCCGCACGTCCATGGTCCATTCGCACGAGCCGCTTCCACAGGCTTGTCGGCCTACGTTGATCTCATACCGATTCTCTGACCTGCCGAGTGGTGTGCATCCCTGCAACGCTACTGCACATGGTCCGCCGGTATTTCCACCAACACCAAGGTCACCATCGCCTGCGACGTCCACGTCGCCGTGGTGAGCCTTGTCTCCTTCGCCAGCATCAGCACCATTCGCATTTCCGTTTGCGTTCGCAGCAACATCGCGACCGGCGCCAGCACGATTCCCGCTCGGTGCTGTAGGACGCTCAAAAGCGCGTGAAAAGAGGGATGCCTTTGCAACAAGCTGCTCTTCCCATGAGACTGACTTGCCCACCGGACCCTGCGACAGATACGAGTCCTGAGACGAGGTAGACTCGAAAGAAGTCGCCGACGAACGCAGTTTACGAACGCGCTCAGATTGTGAAGCACCTTCTGCCACCTCGCCTTCGAGTTCCCCTCCATTAAACACGCCTCCGTCTTCGGATCCCATCTCCTCCGAGCTCCTTTCGTCGCCGCCTTCGTCTGCACCGGAGCCGCCGGCCTTTACGGAACGTCCTGCGCCACTCGAGACACCTGAACCAAAATCGTCATAGACGTCTCCAATAGACGCAATTTGCTCAAGACTTTCGCGACGAACACGATGTTTGCCACCCGCCGCAACGTAGTCGCTGCTACTCATATTCTCGTTTTCGCCCCCGCGCTGCGCACTCGTATTCAAGCTTTGCGAAACCTGCGCGTGCATGCGATGGGAGAGTTTCGGGGTGTTGGGGCGATCAGGCTGAAAACTCATTCCTGAGATTTCTGATGACACATCCGAATAGGCTGTGCGTCTCGGCCGGACATCATAGCTTTCTGCGAACGACTCTTGCGCGGACGGAGGACCGCTCCCGGGACCCGCGGCCCCTATTGTTGGTGACGTGGA
This sequence comes from Schizochytrium sp. CCTCC M209059, assembly GCA_000818945.1. Lineage (NCBI taxonomy): Eukaryota > Bigyra > Thraustochytrida > Thraustochytriidae > Schizochytrium > Schizochytrium sp. CCTCC M209059. Next base: position 132,331 of record KN805443.1, read on the forward strand.
CGACTGCGCGTCAACTTCGACTTCGTTTTTGGCCCTAGCAGCATCTCCGAGAGTAGCTAATGTCTCTTCAAGCGGACCGTCCTCACTACTATTCGCTTCGCTGGAGGTAAGGCCAACTCGACCTGTGCTCTTTTCTTGCTGATTAGCACTGGGCCGGAGCACGACCGCAAGATGCTCTTCCGTGCCTGGAGAGTCTACGTCAAGGACACGTAGCACCCCATGCGTTGCATCGCCCTCGCGCGCGTTTTCCTCACCACTTTCAGACACGATCGCAGGGCTTCCGGCAGCGTCCCTGCTGCCTTCCTCGACAGCTCCATGCACCCCGGACGTCGTTGAAGAGGTCGAAGATGACGACGTCGACGACGACAGAGATGACGATCGCGCCAGCTTCCCGGGACCTCCTCCTCCTCCTCCTCCTCCTCCTCCTCGAGAGCCTCGCGAATGGAAAGGCCCAGCCGTGTCAGCGCAGGCGAGCAGCTCCACCTTGACGAACAAAGATTTTCCAGGCTCAATCGTGAATACGCGCTCCAAACTTGCCGGCGAAGGCATGACGCGCCATGTTTGCACCTCAGTCGAGGTTCCCGGGATGCGTGCCAGAATCTTTTGACCCCGCAGGACTGCCAGCGGCTCCGCTTGCACTCGAAAGCGTAGCGCCGTTTCCATCGACACATTACGCACATGGAATCCTTCGTTGGCGGACTCCTCAGAAATTGCAAGCAGCCCAGGCTCGGGACGCGTCGTGTAAAACACTAGCTTTGACACGGAAAGGACAAAGGTCTTGCCTGGTTTGAACGAGGCGCAGAGCTCCACACTATGCGCGAGATCGTTCGCTAGAACATGAAGTTTGCCAAAACTGATGTTCTGAAAGTTACCCTGCGGTAGGCGTGCTCCCGCGCGCGGTTCGAGCACAACACGGACATCAACAGCCTCGTCGCTATCAAGCCGGACCTCATTGACTGGCTCGTTTGACACCCGCAGCATCGGCGTCAGCTTCACAAAACGTGCCCACGATGGATCATACTCGACATCAAAGCTACAGACCAAAGGCTCCCCGAAGACGTTACGAATCGTGAACCAAGCATTGCACTCCAATGGGTCGTTGCCGTGTGGCGCCGGAATGGTCAAAGTTGGCAATGACAGTCTAGTTGGCAGTTCCACCACTCTTGACACGATGCGACCCAGAATTTTAACGGTAAGCGTGTCGATTGGATTCAGCAGATTTGTCACCACCAGCAAGGCATCAATCGGCACCATGGCATCAGATCCAGCACCGATCTGCATATCGACAAAGATGGTTCGCTCCGATGCAGAAAACGTCGCTTCCACGGTCCCGCAGTGTGCAAAGTTTTCAACGCGCAGGCCGAGTTCCAACTCCGCAACGGCGTTCTCCACCTTGATGCTCACGCGTCGACTCATATTCGCAAACACTTTGCCTACGTCGAGAGTGTCCTGCGCCAGCTGCAGCGTGTAGTTTCGTACAGCGCCAACGATACGCCGCGCAGCGACAGTTTCCTTGCCGTTTACCGAAAACACCACCAAGCCGCTAACATGCTCCTTTCCTTGCAAATCGAATTTTGGACGAACTTGAACGCTCGCTGCGAGGCGATCCCCTGGATCCAACCAAGCTTCCAATGTGGACAGATCTTCGTCTTTGCTCGAGCCGCTTAAATCGAGAGTCCTTTCGGCTTCTTCACCTTCTTTATCATCGTCATCGACATTTTCTCCTTCTTCTTCTTCTTTGGCGCTCGCAGAATTTTCCGGCCGAACAAATTCTAAAACAGAAAGCGATTTGGTCAACTCCGGGCAAACAATGCTGGCAACTACATGCAAACGGCGACCTGTCAAGGTGTTAACAAAGTCGCACTCGCATCCGCCGGGGCGCTCCACCCTACCTTCATTCCCTGTGAAAGTTGGGCTGAGCGTACACTCTTCAAAGCCGACAAGATCCCGAAGGCCCGATGCTGCCGTAGGGGGCACCAACGCGTACACGACAATCTCTTCGCATTCGTCCGTCATGCTATTTATGACCTCGACAGTTGCGGTCAAAAGGCCACGTGGCAACACATTGGCCTCCATATGTTTGACTCGCACACAAATTTTAATCGTCTCGGAGGCCTCCGGCTCTACCTTGCGGGTGATCGCCTCTGCAAAGATGGGCTCGTCATCATCAACCCGTACACCGTCTTGGCTTTCTGGCAAAATCGCAAAGTGTAGGTCCAGAGCGCTTACCACTGTCGGCGAAGCAGCGCGACGCTGCCTGACAGTGTAAAGAAGAGGCATCGCCTTGGTACGATTTATAATTTGGAAGCGGCCGGAGCTCGTTGTCTCTACATTATCGAGGATGCCTGCGTCAACGTGCGAACAATTCAGAGACCACTCGCTAATGCCAATTGTTGCCTTGACCTTGATGGTGCAGGTGAACCAGTCCTTCATGAAGAACTGCACACCACCACGGAAGACACGAGAAGTTTCCCCAAGAAGTTCTGGGTCGATGAAGACCCAGCATGATACAACCTCCATCGGCTCAATGCGAATCTCTTCCATTGGCCTTGCCATCTCCTGGTCCATAAAGATGCAAATTTGCCGTTTGTAGGGCGACACGGCGCTGATCGTCAGCGGCTGATCGAAAATGTTCTTCATCTCCACTTTTTGTGGCGGAATCGGACACGTAGCCTTGACATAACAGAACCCAAAGTCTAAGGCCGACGGCTGGCCAGTGAGCTTTGGATCCAGGTTCAAAAAGTGCACGTGCATAATGTTGTACTTGACAATGACAGTCTTGACGCGACCTTTGCACTTAATTCTGATTGTTCGCGAGTAACGTCCGCCCTTGCCTCCCTTTTCTATGTGCACAGGGAGGCGCAGTTCCAGCGAAGAAGCTGGGTCTGAAAGAAGGTGCTGCGACAAATGACCCTCTTGATTCATAGGAATGCTGGCGTTTGTCACTCTAAAGTAAATTGGCAACGACGAATCTTCCGCGCGCTTTTGCCGTACTTGGATCCGGAAAATCGCCTCGAGGGCTTCGGTTCGTAGAGTGACGGCGCCGAGACTGAACACCTTGGGCGTCACCTCAAAATCAAAGCCTGGCACAGCCGCGTCATTGCTACTTGAGCTCGAATTCGAGCTTGCCGTTGAATTCAGGCTTGAAGTCTTGATGAGCCCCACATGCGAATCCGCTTGCGCCTGAATTGTACCCTGCGAGCCAATACGACGAGCTGGTGAGAGAAAGTGCCTTGCCGACCTCGGTTTGCGCCGCAGCGCAGTTGGCGACCGCAATGAAGATCGCTGAGGCGGCAACGGCACGGAATCATTCGCGGACGAGGTCGTGACTGTCGGCAAGGCCTCATCTTTACTCGTATTCTTCTC
>KN805443.1:140696-161160 GCA_000818945.1 Schizochytrium sp. CCTCC M209059
CGCTCTTGCAGACCATGACAGTGAGCGGGATCTCCTCGGCGATACCATCATCATCATCATCGTCATCATCGTCGTCGTCGTCGTCCTCCTCCTCCTCATCTTTGTCATCTTCATCCTCGTCGTCATTGTTGGTGTCGTCCTCGACTTCACCATTGCTGCACGGGACGGTTTCCGTTTCACCGTCGCGCCCCTTCCCGCGGTCGATTTTGTGCGTTGGATCATCGGACTCCACGCTGCCTTCGCTATCACTAAAATCAGCCAAATCTTCACGAAGGGAACTAAGTGAGACCTTATGAATGCTCAGCCGAGCTCGTAATGCAATCATTGCATTACGACTCGTGGCGCTGTCGCTCGAGCTTGGGCCTTGTGATAGATCATCGGTAGTTTCCTGATCGTTCCCAGAATTGGGGCTCGCCTCGCCGCCATTCTTGGTGCTCACGCCCGAGCCTGCGCCGGAGTTCTCGCTGCCATTCTGAAGCTGACCGCTGTTTTTCGTTTTGTCACCCCCCCCTCCAATTTTGGTGCTGGTACTGGTATTGGCGCCACCACTATCATTCCTGTTGCTGCTCTTGTTGCTAGACTTGGCAATTTTGTTCTTGCCGTTGCTGGGCATAGCAGAGGCCGTGACAAAGATGCGAAATCTTTGCCTGCTGCGCACCACGATGCTTCGCTGTCTGCGCGAGGTCTCCGCGTACAGCCCATTAAAGTCATCTTCATCGATCCCGAGAGATGGTGTCCCAGGTCTTGGCGGTGACACCGCCGCTGGCTCTCTGCCAGCACCATCGTCCTCGCTCGCCCTGCCGACCCCCTGGCCCTTCTCCTCCTCCTCCGCCTTCTTGCCGGCGCTGCCGTCGTCGCCGTCGTCGCCGTCGTCGCCGGCGTCGCCGCCGCTCTCGAACCAGTGCTCGAGCGCGATGGCGGCCTCGCCGTCGTCCTCCCGGATGAACCGCACGGCCCACGCCGCCGCGGCGCCGGCCGGCGGCAGCTCCGGCGCGACCACCTCCGCGCGCGCGGGCCCGCCGCCCACGTACACGTGAGGAGGAGGCGAGGGATGAGGGGCACGTCACGGTGCACGCGCACGGGAGCGGCCAGGCGTGGCAAGGATGGACTCCGGAGCGTCGGGTACCAATGGTACCTGTGCCACCCTCGCTGCTTGTGCTACCATGGGCGAGGACGAATCCGGCTCAACAATGTTGACAACACCGCCGAGACCAACGTCCTCCGAAAGATTCCGAAGCGCGACACTTCCTCCGTCGATTGGGCCTCGTAACGTATCACAATGAGCTACCTCAAGTTCGCCTTGGTTTGACTGGCACCCCGAGGCCGAGCTTCCGTTCCGACGACTCCGTCGACAACGAGATATATAACGTCTGGCGTATTTTCAGTTCCTAAGGACGTGCTCCCGACGCTGGAGCGCGACGACAGTGCATGCAGCGGCTTGCTCGCATTCTTCAATCTGGTGAATATCTTTGGTCGCGTCGACGTCTTGACATTCATATTCCTTACGTACCAACATATCCGCATCAGCTCGCCGCAAAACGGCGACCCCGACACATGGGCGGCCTACGCCAGAGAACTCAGATCCACCATTGCTACGTTTCGTCGCCCCCGCCCTCATGCATCACACAGACACATCATTGCGCTTCTATACGAACCCTCTCCGCGGCGCCTGTGCATATAGTCGCGCAGATGCATAGCGGGTCCGCGAACAACGACGAAAATTCTCCATGTCATAACATAGAAAAATTCCTGAGGCGGCTTTCCGCCTGCATGCGGCCCAGCACTCCTTTTCCTCCCGCTCCAGCTGGCCTCGCCATGGCTTTGCGGACGGCCTACGCTCCTTGCAACCGATGAGGAGAAGGAGAAGCTGGTTCTGTTCCGAGAGATCGTATTGGAAGAGGTGGTAGTGATGATGAAGGTGGTGCTGGTGGTCACGGTGTTGTTGGTGGTGGCGATGATAGGCCTATTGTCAAGTTATTGGCAGCGAAGGACTGCAACTCGATGAGAACCAAGCTAGTCTCGATGGAGGATCAAGCAAGACTCGATAAGGATCAAGCTAGACTCGATGGAAAATTTAGATACTAGAGCTTTGTATCAGAATTCATAGAAAGATGCTTGGTGGCTTGCTTGCTTGCTTGCTTGCTTGCTTGCTTGCTTGCTTGCTTGCTTGCTTGCTTGCTTGCTTGCTTGCTTGCTTGCTTGCTTGCTTGCTTGCTTGCTTGCTTGCTTGCTTGCTTGCTTGCTTGCTTGCTTGCTTGCTTGCTTGCTTGCTTGCTTGCTTGCTTGCTTGCTTGCTTGCTTGCTTGCTTGCTTGCTTGCTTGCTTGCTTGCTTGCTTGCTTGCTTGCTTGCTTGCTTGCTTGCTTGCTTGCTTGCTTGCTTGCTTGCTTGCTTGCTTGCTTGCTTGCTTGCTTGCTTGCTTGCTTGCTTGCTTGCTTGCTTGCTTGCTTGCTTGCTTGCTTGCTTGCTTGCTTGCTTGCTTGCTTGCTTGCTTGCTTGCTTGCTTGCTTGCTTGCTTGCTTGCTTGCTTGCTTGCTTGCTTGCTTGCTTGCTTGCTTGCTTGCTTGCTTGCTTGCTTGCTTGCTTGCTTGCTTGCTTGCTTGCTTGCTTGCTTGCTTGCTTGCTTGCTTGCTTGCTTGCTTGCTTGCTTGCTTGCTTGCTTGCTTGCTTGCTTGCTTGCTTGCTTGCTTGCTTGCTTGCTTGCTTGCTTGCTTGCTTGCTTGCTTGCTTGCTTGCTTGCTTGCTTGCTTGCTTGCTTGCTTGCTTGCTTGCTTGCTTGCTTGCTTGCTTGCTTGCTTGCTTGCTTGCTTGCTTGCTTGCTTGCTTGCTTGCTTGCTTGCTTGCTTGCTTGCTTGCTTGCTTGCTTGCTTGCTTGCTTGCTCGCGTTGAAGCATTGGAAAAAGATTATAACTTGCAATTAGGAGCTTGGTAGCTTGCGGAAAGGTCGGTCAGCCTTGGGCGAGAGTGAGAGAAGTTTCATTTTTCAACTTGTCGATTTCCTGCGCAGGAGGGTTTTGAGCAACTGCATTACTTTTGTTCGGACGCGGCTCGCGCTCGTTGCGAACGATCGAAGGGCCGACGAGACTGAGGACGACGGGCAGAAAAATGAGCCCGTAAAGCCCACCAAATACCACAATGCTGACAAAGCACTTGAAAAAAATCCGAAAGACCTCAGAGTTGGCCCCACCGAGAGGCAGAATGCTGAGAAAGGTGGTAGAAATAGCCAAAAATACAGAGGGCCCAATCGCGCGTAAGGTGTGACGTACACGCTCGTTACGCGATAACGTCGGGTCTTGGTGGCCAAAGGTGACCATAATATGGATCGAGAAATCGACGACGAGGCTGATCGCCATGAGCAAATTGATGCATGATACTGCATTGAGCGGGATATTCCAAAAGAGAGGAAGACTGCCGAGAATGCAGGCAAAAACCAGCGCAACAGTGATAACGCAAATGAGAACCATGAGAGGGTGTATGAGAAGAACTGTGGTGACGGCCACTACCGCCAAAAGCGCCAACGACAAACTTGACATGGTCTCACCCTTGATGATACGATATTGGTCATAGGTGAGGAAGTTTATCGAAAAGAGAAAAGCATTTTCGCCAAGAATGCTGTTTTGCGTGAGCTCCTCTGCCTTATTGAGATTTCGAACATTGATCTGAGAATCATCACTTGCCATCTCGTAAAACCAAATGCTCGATACTTGAATTGACGTGTTGTCGTCGGCCCAGACGATGCTATCGCGCAAAAGCATATAGTTCTCGTCAAGAAGGAATTCGTGGAGAGCAGGAGCAAAATTGTCGCCCACTACATAGCCCTCAGACGAGAGGCTCGCGTTCCATTCCGGATGTATTTGGGCCCATGCGGTGAACAACAGGTGCCAGTCCGTGAAGCCTTTGGCTTCGTCAATTATCTCAGAGTGAAGAACTTGGGCACTGACATTCCGCACGTCGGCATGAACTGAAGCTTGTCGGAAGTCGACCTCCTTCACGAAAAGACCTACTGGGCTGAATCCTGTGACCGATCCAAAGTAGGTCTCAGAGACTGCGTAAAACTCGTTCAAGTAACTATCGTCTGGCGTAATGAGCCTCAAATCAAACGAGTTTTCAATCTGCGTCGCCTGCCAGACGCCGATCCCTCCCATGCCAAGGAAAGTAATAATGACAACGACCTTGACAACGGGGCGCAACAAGAGGGTAGCGAGAAAGCCAAAGGCGCTTTGCAAGTGTGAGTCGCTCCCTGCGCGCATTGCGTTGAACTCAGATCGTTGCTTGCTCTTGACCTCGGCCGCTTCTTGTGTCTCGATGACATTGGTGCCTCCGAAAACGTGCAGACATGGCAGGATGTCTCGCCGACGGCTGTCAACGCGTTGTGTATCGAGCGTCAGGAGTGCCGGGAAGACGAGAATGTGTGCCATGTAGATGAAGAGCACGGAGAGCGCAGCATATATACCGAACCACTGAACAGCCGGGAGCTTGGTGACAGAGGCTAAGATAAAGGCAAAAAAATCCGTGAGCGAGGTCACCGTGATTGACATGCCGGCCTCCAGCAAAGACTCATACACGCGCTCTGGGTATTCTGCGGTTGGATCAGTGCGGTCAAACGACGCCACAATGACATATGCGTTGTCAATACCGATACCCACCAGGATAAATGGCAGAACCTGCGTGAGCGAGGTGAATGGAACACCGCATACCGCAGCAATGCCGTACGCCGCCCCTGCTGCGAAAAGAATGACGAGAATGTCCACAGTTGCCAGCAGCGCGCGACCATGAATTCGTCCACAAGGCCGGCCCAACGTGAGACTTGCAAAGACAACCATCATAATGTACGCGAAGCCCATGAGTGGAATGTCGTTGCCCACTGATTTGCTAAGCTCCTCGTCGATGCTTTTTGACGCATAGACATAGACGTTCACATGCGTGCGTTCCTGGAAACCGATGTTGAGGAAAAGATCTTCCCACTCGATCTGCTCATCGTTCGTTCCGTCCTCGGAATATGGTTTGATTGCGTAGGCTATACGAAGAGCCGCTGCATTTGCAAAAGCATCATCGACGAGGCTGAATTGCCCAAAGTCAATGAGTCGCACCACGCTCGCCCCGCTCGGGTACGACATGACTGCACAGGTTTGCTGCACTGAGGCGTCGGAGGTTTCCTGAGCGCTGAAGGTGGCCGCATCGAAATCCCAGAAACCTAGCGGCCCATACATGGTGCAAGAGCCGTCTAGCTCGAGTTCGCATAGCTGTGAAAAGTTCCTCCCGCTTGCCGTGCTTGCAGCCAGCACTTCATTATGAATGTCCATAATCTCGCCGATTGCGCTCAGCGTGAGAATGTTTGATCCCTCGTTCTTTGCGGTGATGAAGAAAGTGCTCGCACGAGGAGGTGGATCGAAAAACTGGTTCACGTAATCTCGGTTCTGCATCGGCAAGGAGTTCTGGTCGACCCACAAATCTTCTCCGGCAGTCTCTACTGTTGCGGTGAGGAGGCAGCACGTCAACCCACCGGCAATCACAAAGAAGAGGAATATAGTTGTCTTTGGTTTCTTGGCGCCCTTCTTGGCTGCGAGGGCGATCCCGTGGGCAAGCGTCTCCTCGATGCGGCTCATCATCGAAATGTAGCCCATCGTCCTGGTGTTGTGCTCTCCTAGTCAGAGGTACAATCCAACGTTGTCTGCCGTTCTGCCTGCAGCATCAATCTGCTCTTTTCGCGATCGGATGACCTCTCCTCGAGGTCCTGGGTCTCGTCTAAGTTAGCGGTTTGACTGTCTGAGATGTGCCGCCCTTCTCTTCGAGACGCAAAATCACCCCCCCCCCCCCCCCCCAAGATCGCCCCAGGCGATTCAAGCGGGGCAAAAGTGACACGAGATTGAGACTTCGACAGATCCGTGCAAGCATAAAGATGAAAATGGGGCAAGCGGCGAGTGCACCATTCACGTCGTCACGAACCGGTCTCGAGAGCACAAGTCCACGCCAGACCTGGCAGGTGCGTCAGAGATCAAGGTCAAGTTATTGAACCCCGTCAGATAGAATCGAGGAGCCTGTTGCGTTTTCGAGTGGCACCTATGTGGTACGCACGCGAATGACCGACTGACTGACTGACTGCCCTGTCGGTGATGCTGTCTACGCAAGCCTAAGGATTTTTGTGGGCGCTTTCGCGGCACGAACCAGAGATAGGGCTGGAGCGTGGATGTATGTACGTATGTGTATATATATATGGATGGATTGAAGGACGGCCCGGGGTGGATGCTCGACGAACCGTACGTCAAAAGTTGTCTGCGTGCGCGGCCGGATGTGGACGACGCCGTCGCACTTGATTATCGTTGTAAAGCGATCACTGCAGCGTGTCTTTCGTTGCGAGTGGCGATCGATGGCCGGCAAACCGTTCCGCTAAAACAGGCGGAGATGAAGAGGAGGAATTAAGCACCCCGCGCGCCCGCGCACCCCTCCCCTCTTCGCAAAGCCAGAAGCAAGGCTCGATGTCGGCGTTGGCTGAATGGCAAGCTGCACAAACCGACGTCCCTGCGCGCAAGCGCGCGAGCGCGCAAATTTTCGCGCACTTCCTCGCAGTTTCTTTCGCCCTGGTGTGGTTTGGACTTTGCTTGCAGTGAGAATGATCTAATAAAAGGCCTACGCGTAGATAGAATCGTGCAAATGTTATTGTTCGGATAGGGCTGTAAACCAAAGCCTCCAGAGATTGGCGCGATGTCAACTTGACAATGAAGGCGTGTACAGCAAAAGTGAGAGCAAAATCGGTTACCGTTACGAATTTGACAGCTTGAACTGAGACTAGCAGTTGAGGAAGTCTAGTGCAAAGTAGGGCAACGCATAGCGTTCAACCGCAGTGCAGTCCTTTGAGGTTCTCGTTCCTGTTCGCGCCGAGTGAAGTCAGTCGAGATTGACAGCTTCTCGACTGTTTCTCTTTCTTTAGGCCGACAGCTGAGAGCTCGTCTCGCTGACGCGACGTGAACTCGGGCCAATGAGCGACAAGACAACGGGAAGGAAGACGAGAGCGTAGAGACCTCCAAAGACAGCAATACTGATGAAGCAGCGGAAGAAGATGCGGAATACCTCAGAAGAAGCTGCTCCCAACGGCATTGTGCCCAGGAAAGTTGTAAAGATGGATAAAAAGACGGCTGGGCCAACCTTGGCAAGTACACGTTTCGTCTTTTCGTCCCGCGAAAGCTCAGCCTCCTCTTTACCATAGGCGACAAGTGGATGCACACAAAAGTCCACAACCAGGCTAATGGCCATAAGCATGTTGATGCACGAGACTACATTGAGAGAAATGTCCCAGATGAGAGGTAGGCTTCCGAGAATGCAGGCGAAAATCATAGCCACCGTGCCGACGCAAATGATCACCAGAACTGGGTTGCCGAGGAAAAGAATGGTGATGGCAACGATGGACAAAAGCGCGTAAGAGAGGCTCGTGATCGTCTCAAAGGTGATGATGTTGTATTGATCGTAGGAGATAAACACCGAGGCAAGGATGAAACTCTTGTCGGCCAAGGACGACGTCGATGAAATAGCTCGCGTCGTTTGCAAAACATCAATATCTGTCTCCGCGCCATGACTCGCTGTCTGGTACACCCAGAATCGCGACGCAAGGATCTTATTGCCTTCCCAGACGAGATCATTTTGCAGGGACGCATAGTTCGGGACGTTGAGGAATTCTTGCACAGCGATGGTAAAGTTTTCGCCCGTCACAAAGCCCTCTGGGGACAAAGTCGGTGCCCAGACGGGATGTGCACCTGCCCATACGCAAAAGTAAAAGTGCCAATCGATCCGGCCAATCGAGCTTTCGATGACGTGTGATGCAAGCAGCTCGTCGCTGAGGCGGCGCATTTCAGTCTGCACTTCTGCATTGGCATAGTTGAGGTCCTTGAAGTAAAGTCCAATCGGGACGTAACCGCGCAAGGAACCAAAGAATTCCTCCGAAGCGCCGTAAAAGTCTTGAAGGTAGGAGGAGTCCGGGGCGATGAGACGCAGATCAAAGGAATTCTCGATCTTTGTCCCTTGCCAAGCACCGATGGCAGCCATCGCCACAAAGACGACAATTACAAACATTTTAACGAAAGGCTTGAGCAGTACATTCACGTACACGCCTCCAAAGACCTTGGACAGGTGATCTTCGACCGTGGCGGGGCGTGCATTCTTTTCGTCGCTTGTTTCAGCCGCGGGCACGGTGATGCAAGGAAGGATGTCCCTGCGATGCGCCTCGACGCGCTTCGTGTCGAGCGCAAGGAGTGCCGCAAAGACGGTAATGTGCGCCATGTAAATGAAGGCAATCGAAATCGCTGCGTATTGTCCGAACCATTGCATCGCCGGGAGACGAGTCAGGCTGGCAAAGAGGAAAGCGAAAAAGTCGGTGAGAGTTGTGACCGTGATAGACAACCCTGCTTCTTGATAGGTTTCGTGGATGCGATCCAGTACGTTGCTCGAGGCTTCAGTCCTGTCGAATGCTGCGACGAGAACGTAGGCGTTATCGATTCCAATGCCAACCAATACAAAGGGGAGAATTTGCGTCAGAGAAGTAAAGTGGATGCCGAGAAGAGCACTCAAGCCGTAGCCCGCACCAGCGGAAAATATAATCACGAAGATATCACTCGTTGCCAGCAGGGCGCGGCCGTTGGTGCGACCACACATGCGGCCGAGCGTAAGGCTGGCAAAGACAATCATAACAACATAGGCGATGGCCATGATGTGAATGTCCTGTCCCGTGGACGAGGCGAGCTCTTCGTCAAGGCTCCTTGCAGCAGAAACAGCAACGGTGATGTGAACACGCTCCTCTTGGGCAATTTCGAGAAACTGATCTTCCCATTCGAGCGGGCCATCCTCACTCCCATCAATCTCCGGGATCAGCGGGTACAGAATGCGAATTGCTTGAGCAGAAGCAATTCCGCTGACATTCTCAAACTGTCCAAAGTCAATCTTGTGAAGCACCACATCTCCGTTCGGGTAGCTTGATGCGGCGCATGTGGCCTGCACCGTGGCATCCGAGGTTTCAGAGTTGGCAAAGCTGGCAGCGCTAAGGTTCCAGAATCGGGGCGGGCCTTGGAAATTGCACGCGTTGCTGGCGGTTTTCACACAGAGATCCTCGAGACCAAAATTGCCCGTCGGTGTGGATATGGCGAGAAGATCCTCGTGGACAGCGAGGACTTCGCGCATCGCGTCGAAAGTGAGCACGTTTGAGCCTTCTTTGCTCGTGATGATAAGAATGTTGGCACGAGCGGTCTTGGCAAAGGTGGCCTCGACATATTCCAAGTTGAGCATGACGTCAGATTCTTGATCCACCCAGAGATTGCGCAAGGTGCTTTCGATTTCCACGGTCAGCATTCCACACAGGAGTCCGAGAGAAATAATGAGAAAGCATCCAATCGTTGTCTTGGGCTTGCGGGCGCAGGCGGTAGCCGTGGCCGAAAGTCCGGACGCGACGGTCGACTCTACCTTGCTCAGAACATTGAGCATGGTCTTCTTTATCCTTACTTGTCGGTTAGCTTGGCCTAAGTTTTTCCTTCCTCTCCTTCCTCTCCTTCCTTTCCTCCCTTCCTTTCTTTTCGCGGGATCTGGCCGCTCCGTGGGAGGTTGCTTGTGTTTCAGTTTTGCTTCAAGGCCAACACGATCTCAGACTTGCCCCGGACGCTTTTTTCTGCCTTCCTTCCATAGATGTGCTCATTCCTGTGCGCACCATCCTGATTCCTTGCATGCACGCAAGATCATCGACCGATCGATCCGCCTCTCTTCCCCATCCACCTCCATGCTATAAGCAAGCTCGGAGAAGTTATTATCCGTATCGTCCGCAAGGATCTCGGAGAAGTTATTCTCCGCCCCCCAACACACAACACACACCCATGCACATACACACTCGTCTAACTGTCGCTGCGGCCGCTGCACCCCTTTTGGCTGGTGGCAGACAGATGATCTCGGAGAAATTATTTTCCGTGGTGTCTGCGAGCACATCTGCGCGACAGGATTCGGCTGATCGGTCTCAGCAACCAAGGGAGTTTAGGCCTTCCGAGGTCCGGGCGACTACGCCCTCATCGCCACCTGGCTGGCGAGCTCGTACGGGCGGCGAAGCTGATCTTCTCCGTCTTCTCCTTCGTCGTCTTTGTCCTCGTTTCCTCCCTCTCCGAATCGTGTTCCAGGCCTGTGCAGCGCTATCGTTTCTGTGAATAGACACAGAGGCAGAAGGTGTGCGCGCATCTGCAGGCAGCCTGAGAGATGTGGGGAGCCTTCGGTTATATAAATCTCCGGCGGCCCGCGGACATTGAAACGCTGCACTATCCCGAGTGGGATCATCATCAACAATAACAACAACAACAACAACAAACGTCGATGGCTCGCCATGGACGGAAACTCCTTGTCTGGCCGGCGGGCGAGCTAGCTTGGCTGGCTGGCTGGCTGGCTGGGCCGCCAACTTGGAGAGAAGATCGTTCACTGTTCGCTGTTCGTTGCGTATGCGCGTGCCATCATGCGCGGCCTTACGTTGCAAGAGCTTTGGTCAGCTACGTGAAAGATAGAACTCGCTGGAACGAATGTGGTCGGAATGCTCTTGATTGTTTACGAGCCGCCGTAAGTTGAGAGGTGGAAAGCGTGACTTCACGAAATGGACGCTACCTTCCTAAGTCAACCAGAGAATAGATAGAGAAGAGAAAGCTTTTCTATCCTGGCCTTAATTTAAAGTATTGCGCCCAATATCTTCTGTCCTCATGTCCCCCACTTTCTCCCTTTCGGAAGCAGCATCATCATCATCATGAAAACAATTTTTATTTTTATAAGTGGGAAAAAGGATGTGATTCTTCGTTCTCAAGAATGAGCCAGCTAACCAACTAACTACTCGCGACGCTTGACCACAAGCTGGAGCTCATGGCTGGTTTGCTCCAAGTCGTTGCAAACGCTGATGGTAATCATTCGCGCATATTGAAACGCGTCCGGATCTTGGCCAGGTGTGAGCTCGAAAGAAAATCTGGAAAGCAATGTCGCCGCAACCATTTTGATCTCAAATTGCGCCATGTTGGCACCAAGACAAATGCGATGCCCACTCTGGAAAACGGGAAACTTGTAGGAGAAACCAGGATCCTGTCGGAAAGGAGTCCATGGGATCCAGCGTTCTGGATGAAAGGAGAGAGGGTCTTCAAACCGTTCCGGGTCGCGGCCAATAGAAAAGGGCGAGAAGCTCAAACGCACGCCCGGTAAGGCACGTGTCCCATCAGGAAAGACAAATTCCTCAGAAACAATCTTGGTATCCTCGGGAACAGGTGGCGCAAGACGAAGCGTTTCGTAGAGTACTCCATGCAGGTAGGGCACTTTTTCAGGGTCCAGATCCTCGAGTCGAGGGATGCGATTTCCGAAGGCCTCGCGGGCCTCGGCTGCAGCCTTTTCCTGTACCTCGGGATTTTTGGCGAGATAGAGAAACATCCAAGAGAGCGTGCATGCCGAAGTGTCACGACCTGCGATGATGAAGTTGAGAATGATGTCGCTCAGGCGCTTGTCTGAAAGCATTTCACCGTCGCGTTGCGAGCGGAGGAAATGAGCAAGCAAGTCACGCCTCGAATCCAGCGTCTTGGGGTCCACGCGGCGCGCTTCTTGGACATATCCCTCCGTCACATCCTTGAGGTACTGGCAGTGCTCCCGAAATTCCTTGTGGACGGGGCTAAGTCGTTGCACGAGCCACCAGAGCGGATTCCATTCGCGTCGGTTGGGAATGAGCCGTCCGAAGGGGAAAGGAAAGGCATATTTGATGAGCACGTAGAGCGGCAACATGGTAAAGTGAAATGTCATGAGCACACGATGCGCTCCATCGAATGCAGAGGCATACGGATCCGTGTCGCCCGAGACGGAGTCGACGTCGCGCGCGTAGAAAATCTTTTGAATGGAGTCGAATGTAAAGGAAAAGAACTTCTTTTGCAGATCGATCGGCTAGCCGCTCTCTGCGTGTTCCTCAAGCACTCGGGTGAGAATCTTGAGTTTTGCAGCAAAGCTTTCCCACATAAGATCCTGGAAGTTGCCACGCGTGAACAGCTTCGCGGCCGTCTTGCGTTGATGGAGCCAGATGGCATTTTCTTCGGGCAGCGAGGTTCCATGGCGGATGACAAAGATGCCTTCATCTCCGAGCCACTCCCCCATCATGTCAAATACATTGTCCTGACCGGTGCTCGTTTTGGTGTTACGGTCGAACTCCGTCTTGAGAAAGTGCTTGATAAATTCTGGGTCACGAACCATGAGCTCGGGCTCGGGACCATGCGTCTTGATCAGCTTTGCGCCCGGGAACTGCTGGTGAAAGGCCGCCTTGAAGTCGTGAATCCGCGTGATGTTCTCACGGTACTTCTTCACCATCACGTCCAGGTCCGCTCCGGGGACGTGGCGCAGCTGCCTCATCTGCCGCTTCGTCTTCCAGATCACGTACACGATCTTGACGAGCGAGTGCACGACCGCGAAGCACGCGTACGCGCGCAGCGCTGCGCGCACCTTCGTCCACGCGGCGCCCATGCTCTCCTCTTTCCGTCACACGTCCTCCTCCTCCGGCTCCAACCCCCGCGCGCGCTCTCCGAGACGCGCCGTTGCCGAGACGCGGAAGCTTGCAGGTCTGAATGCCCGCGCAGAGAGGTTATCTGTCGATCAGCGATGATTCGTCCAATGCGCTGCTGTGACACCCGGCTGTGACGGAGGAAGTATCATCGTTGGTCACTCGAACTTGAAGACATCGACTCGGAGGTGTCTTCCGACTTGGGACACCCCACAAAGTCACAGACGCGTCAGACGCTCTAGAAGTGCCGACAAATGTCCCTTGAATCGGTACTGGGACCCTCGCGACCCGGGGATTGATTTCTGGGGAGGTTTAGCAGGCAAGCGAAATGGCACCAACCAAAGGTCGACGACTCCAGACGCGAGAGCGAGCTCGGGCGCGGAGTCGCGAGTGGGCGCCGCGACGTCTCGCCTGAGGCAGGGAGCGGAGGGCCTCGGCCGCCGGCTGCGGCCTCCGCCCGGCACGCGAAGAGTCTTTCTGACGGCGGCAGTGCCGACATCTACAAAGACGGGGAGGAGGGAGATGGCCGGCGACGGCGACGACAAGGCGGCCTTGCGGGCGACGGCGAGGCCCCCAGACGACCGTGATAGGCGAGCAGCGAGCCACCCGGAAGAGACGGAAAAGTACGAGGCTCTACGCAAGAAGTTCCTCTTCGAATCGATGGCGCTCGTGCGCGGCGAGGGCCTCCAGGGCATTGGAGGCGAGTTGAAGCAGGCGCCTGCATACTTTAATGTGACCGAAATTCCCCATGCAGACATCGCAGACAGCGCAGATGGGAACAGTTCAAGCGACGTCAAACGGAACCACGTGTGGATGACACTACGCCGCTCTGGAATGAACACCAAGGATGTCGCCTGGCGGCTTGAAAAGGTGCTTGGCGTTAATCGCAACTCCGTAGGATACGCAGGGCTGAAAGATCGCAACGCGACATGTACGCAGACCTTTAGTATCGATGACTCTCCTGAGCGGAGCTTGGATTCGATCCGGACGATGCTCGAAGCCGACAAGAACACTCCTCGCGTCCAGCTGGTCGGTGAGATCCAACGCGCTTCTCGCAAGCTTCGCAAAGGCCATTTGCGTGGCAATCGTTTCCGGATCCTCATCACAAATCTCGCCGTGGATGCGGATGAGGCCCTTGATCGCGCAAAGCGCATAGCTGAGGATCTTGCCGCAAAGGGCGTTGCAAATTACTTTGGTGACCAGCGTCTTGGCAACAATGCCAGCACTGCACTTGCGGGCTATCGGGAGCTATCCGTCGCGCGTGAGTATATGAAGTCTCTGGACAATGCGCCCGCGTCAACAGCACAAAACGCGACTTCCAAAGCATCTGTAAACGTAGACGCCAATACCGCCATTGATGTCGAGAAGAATGGTGATGCTTGCCATGAAGATTCCACCACCAACGCGTCCACCACCAAAGAAACCGACGTTGCAAAGGGAGAGGAGTCTAAAGATACCAAGGGCATAGAAAGCAAGAGCGGCAGTACAAACGAGACTGCTCCGAGCTCTCTTGGTGCCGAGGCCAAAGATGTCACTGTAGGCGCCGAGGCCAAAGAAGAGGCCAAAGAAGAGGCCAAAGAAGAAGAAGTCAAAGAAGGTGAGAGCCGCCAAACGCAAATCGCTCAACTTGGTGCCAAGGGCGATGGTACGACAGAGGATCATCATGGACGCCCCGGAAGCAAGAAGCGAAAAGCGTCACGATCTGGATTTTTACGGTATTGTCGCAAGAACAAGCGGATTCGGACCCGTGGCACCTTTCAATCAGGCTTCAACATGAATGCCTTCCAAAGCGCAGTCTTCAATTCGATTTTGAGTGAGCGTATTCGTGCATCGATGTTCACGCAAGAAGTATTTGGCGATATTGTGATGAACCAGACCGGGGGTGCAGCTCGTTTGGTGGACTCCGAGGAGACACTCCCGAACGCAAAGGATCGCGCCGAGGGCATAACTTTTGCTCTGCCACTCGTCGGTGATCGTGGAGGGACCTTTTCCAAGGGCCCGGCGCAAGAGCTCGAAAGCCGCATCATCAAACAAGTGTGTGACCTTCCATGGGATGCGTTCTGGCTCTCTCATTTGCGTTCTACTTTGCGGCCCGCCCGACTAAGCTTGGAGCAGTTGGACTTTGACGTAAAGAAGGTGTCCTCGGTCCGGGCTTATCTCGACGAGGAGCTTTGCCGCACGAAAAGTACCATGCGCGAAGCAGGACCAGACCAGGGTCGCCAGGATGCGCAAGAGGGCGGTGTTGCTGGACCTGACGGCAGCGAAGGCAAGGACGGGGAGAATGGGGGCCACCAAGCTGAACACGATGGGGAAGGTCTTTTGTTTACCTTTAGCTTACCCAAGGGTGCTTACGCAACAAGTGTTCTTCGAGAGTTTATGACGATTACAACGTCTGATGAAAAAGAGGAAAAGTGAGGTGTCAAGGAGCTTGCAATTGGTTGAACTCATTTTTGTTTCATAAAAGGTCATAGAAAATGCCTCTTCAAGTTTGCTTTTTGTTTGATCGTTTGTTATTTAACAAACAGTAGAGAATTGCCAACGAGCTTTGCATCTCGTTTGGGGATCCACCTTCTTTGTTATCAGTGAAATTTCCTCGTTTGACAGCGCATGAGTTATGGAGCAAAAAATACAGTCAGCAGTCTGCGCTGCCAAACCGGAGAGGCTACCTTCCCTCACCTCTTGCCAGGACCCAAGCTTGGCAAGCAGGAATCCCCCATCGACTCCAGTTGCGTTTGTTTGGCGGAATGACCATTCCGTAGCTTGCGGGAAATTTCTCCGGAGGGTGCAAGAGAGGAGCGGAGAGGAGAAGAGAGAAGAGGAGAGGAGAGGAGAGGCGTGTTGAGAGTCCTCTCTCTCTTCCTCTTGCGCGCGCGCTCACATGCTTGCTGTGAGGTGAAATTCCGCACAGGCATCTCACGGCAATACTTGCTTCAGTGGCGCTGCTCGCCGATTCTGTGTATAACCAGCACTTTCGACTGTGTGCGAGTGCAGGCATTTACGCAGCCGCTCACGATGTCCATCCATCCCTGCATGCACGCAAAGAGTCTTGCTCATTTTTACGGTAGACTAACTCCTGCTCCATCTCAGTTGTAGCAGCTGCAGCAGCCAGCAGCATCATATCTGTACGGGGCGGAAACTCGCCAAGGTCAGTTCCAAGGTGAGCAGCTACGTTCAATCGCTCTTGCGGTGTATCGCAGCATGCACTTGGGAGCGCGTGATCAACTTGCAGTATGCCATTCCGAGAGAAGCAAACGCGAAGGACTGCATGTCTCCACGCGTTTTGATCTCGCAGTTCGAGATCTTGAGCAGTAAGGAGCCAGCCTAGCATCCTTGGGATTGGCGATACAAGTCCTGTCCAAGAAAGACAATATAAAGAAGGAACATGGAAATGCCGAGCGTCTTGGTCATTTTCCAGCCATTGATGGCGATCGTGATGATTACAGAGAGAAGCATTGCGATGAGAATGACCACGGACCAAAGAAGATCTGTACCAACAACCTCAACGGGGGCGTCGGAGTGTATTATGTCGTACAAGAGCCATGGAATGGGAAGACCGATGAGAATGTCAAAAATGTTGCTGCCGATCGATGAGGAAACAGCCATATCGCCAAACCCCTGGCGAGCCACAATTACACTGGTAATGAGATCAGGAATGCTTGTGCCGGCGGCCAAAAAGGTCGTCCCCATGACTGACGGAGGAACGCCAATGGCATCGCCCAGCAACACTGCCATAAACACCATGACGTAGGAGTAGGCCGCGATCCATGTGATGCTCAGCCCCCAGGTAATTGGGTAGAGGTTCTCCCTACCTTCCCGCCTCACGTCGGGGATCGTGAGCCATAGAGGGATGACGATGGGCGCGGTGAGGATAAAAAAGGCTCTTCCAGACCACGAACTAGGCCACTCGAGTTCCAGCGGCCCTCCGTCCTCCTCGCAACTGGCCACCTCCTCGAGCACTTCTTGCCAGAGCATCGATTTTCGGAACCACTTGAGGAAAACCTCTTCTGAGACCTTGCCATTTTCATCCACTTGGAACTCTTCAAGGGCCTTGTCAATATCCTCTTCTGTATAGGGAGGCGTGCCGCGATCTTTTTGCATAGATTGAATAACAGCGGCGATCTCTTCGCGATCGAGATGATTGTCCCCCGATGTGTCCATGATCTTAAAGAAGCGGTGCGCTTCGGCGAGAATCCTGTGTTCGCTCTGCACGTACCAGCTAGTAAAGGTCTCGAGGTCGATGCCGACGGCAGGGTCGACCTTCAGGTCCTCAAAGACGCGGTTGACCTCTTCTTTGGTAGGTTCCGATCCGGTGAGATCGCGAAGAACCTGCTGCATTTCCTCCAGCTCAATGTGGCCCGAAAGATTGAGGTCAAGACGATTGAATGTTTCCCGAACATCGCCTCGGACGCCAGAGATGATATGGAACCTAGCATGATCGAGAACATTGCCTTCCTTGAGCATGAGGTGAAGCAGGCCAGATCGGAACTGGTTGGGCCTGCCAAAAGGATTCGAGTGGCGACGGGCCTTGTAGATCTCATTTGGGCCATGTACGCGGTGCTCGCCGTCCGGTGAGGTCGGAAGCGCGCTCTCAGGAATGACTTGCGCAGAGGTGATGGAAGCAGCACCTTTTCGGCAGTTGCGATTGAGAAATCTTTCCGCAACGGCCTGCAGACGGTGATTGAACTTCATGATGGTCACATACAAGGCGTACATGCCAAGAAGCAAGCATGCCTCCCACCAGAGGATATATGTCGAAGTTGTATTTGGGCCGATCTCCTGGTGCTGGTTGGAGTAGACGAGGGCCAGGGCCGAAAGCGAGATGGCATAAAAGGAAGAATCACGCGCCAGGGGCCACCACGTCAGCGTGAGGACTTCCTTGGAGAAGAGAGCGCACATGCCAATGACGAAAAGAACGTTGAAGACCGCGGAACCGACAATGGTACCAAATCCTACGTTGCTGCGCGACAAAAAGGTGCCAATGATGGAGGTGAAAAGTTCGGGAGCTGACCCACCCGCGGCCATGAGCGTTGCGCCCGCAACATCGTTGGAGAGCTCGAAGCGCTCCACCATGACTTCGAGCGCAGGCACGAAAAACTCATCGCAAACAATCGCCAACCCAGCAAACATGTAGACTAGAATCACCGAGTAAACAACGATGCCCTCAACTCTACAGGGGTCAAAAGGCGGCGAGGGATACGATTGATAATCAGTAAAGTCGACAATGCAGACGCTCTCCTCACTTGTCGCAGAGACATTTTTGGCCCACTTATTGAAGTCGAGCGTGTCTGCGGTGGTCTGTTTGATGCGAGTTTCCACATCAGGGAAGCCGGCATCACAGAAATCACGGATCACAGGCTCCTCGAAAACATCGGAGAGGGAACGCCTTTTCAGGCTCGCCTGCAAGTCCCCTTGGCTGGATCCACCGCTTAAATGGTTTATAGCGGCCACAAGAGCGACGATTGCAAAAGCAGCAAATGTCAGGCAGCCGCGTGCTTTATATCGCAAGACACGGGTCATCTGGCCTGATAGACGTGGCCTTGCTCTACTTTTTGCGAGGTGTGGAGACCTGCTTAAGGATAGCCTCGCAGGCCTAGGCTTTGCCTGTCTCATGGGAGTGTGTTGAAGGTCCATGAAGGCTCGCTCTCGCTTGCTCGTTTGTTGCCCTTCCCCAAAAAAGCCTGGCCAGCCAGCCTGTGCGATGGCCAGGCCAGCAGGCTCTGTAAAGACGAGCTTTTGCAAACCCAAGGGTTGATCGACAGGCCAAAAGAGATGATGTCAATAAATTGTACGTGGCCTCCACTTTTCGACGACGACGATGATGACCGAAGCGAAAAGAAACGAGAGTGGCGCGCGATGGACCCTCGTGCGAGTGCTATGCTTATTTATCCCCAGCGCTCGTCGCTCGCACGTCTGTGTAAAAAGTCTGACTTTCGAGAGCGGTCCGGCCCCGTCAAGACTCGCGTCCGCTCGAGTCGTTCGCTGCAGACTCTTTGTGGAGTAGCGTCGCTTTAGGTGCTTGTACTTGCGAGGCGTTCTCGAGTATGTAACACGCAGCGGCCGCTTCACCCGCGCCCGTCTCCCGCCCCTCGCGCTCTGCAGCAACGCCGCGAACGAGCCGTGCGTGGCTTCGTCGCCACTTGAGCTACTACTGTCTGCCTAAAGTGCGAATCGTGTCAAGTAAACATCGGCAGACAATGTGCACCACGACTTACCCACTCGCCAGCCAGTGCAGCACCCCGCTAAGAGCGCTAGCTCGCACGGCCCTGGAGCTGCAGGCCACGGATTCCGCTTTAGCTCGGGCTCCCTGAGCTCAACGGATACACTTGCGTACGAACTCGATAATTACCCCCCTTTCTCGCTGCTTACGTGCGGTTAGAGGGGCAGGACAAGGGGGGTTCTGTGCAAGTTTGGAAGGTTCATGTCCGTTTTTTTGTGTTGACTCACCCGAATGGCTGAGATGCGAGATTGTGACGTAAGGAAAGTATGTACTATGTATACCTTGGCTGCACCACCACGGCATTGTGTTATTTCTTTCGCGGTCAGAGGAAAATGGATTAACATCATAGGCAACACCATAGGTGAGGTAAGGGGCGATGGGACGGCGGCGGCGGCGACGACGACGATGACGATGATGATTGTGAGTGAGTAAGCGGCTCTGGTATCTTTCGCTGCTGCGGCGCCCGAACAAATCAACAAAAAAATAAACGCTCCTCGTACTTAGGCTATTTAAGGGGGTAATAGGCAGGCGGAGGGAGGGCAGTTTGTCGACTTGTTGTTGGCGGCCTCATCACCCACCCCACCTTATCCTCCTCGCCTCCCAGTCAGTCAATGTGTTTGTTTCACTGTGATGATGAGACTGATTGACATTGATCGATCATGCCACAGTGCATTTTATGCACCTACTATCCTCATTGACGGAAGTGCATTTGGCCTCGATACGGACCGCAGTGGCCCCATCTACGACAAAGCTAGCAAGGTCCAGCTCACTGATTAAGGCCACGGTCCTCGCCTTGACTCGCGTCGTAGGTATCGGTCATCGATACGTGTATTGACTTTGGGCGACGAGGATCGCCGAATACCCGGAAAGGAGAAAGCGACACGAGCAAGCTAGCGAGCTGAGCAAGCAAAGTTGGCCGGATCGGAGGGAGCGAAGAAGCGCCGGCCAGGACGCGTGCAGGCGAGGGAAAGTGAAGCAGCAGAAGCAAAAGCAGGTCGACTGAAAAAAGAGGCATGGCGTGGCTTGGCATGGCCTGGTCTCAGTCATCTCGGCAGTGGTAGTGGAGGAGGATGGACATGAGGCGCGTTCGTAGAGGGAGCGGGAGCACCGGGTTTGTATTGATTGCAAGGAGCAGGCAAGCAAGTTGGTAGGCCGAAGGCTCTGCCTGCGACTGCGATTGATGGCCAGCTGATCGGGATCAACTTGAGCCGGCGCAGTCGCAGGCTGCCGCTGCCGCTGCTGCTGCAGATCAGCAAAGCGGCAACGAGGAGCAGGCAGGAGAGACTGAGAGGGAGAGAGCGAGGCCGCGGCGCAAGAGAGGGAGCCCGGAGCAGAAAGGTCCGTCCGAGGAGCAGGAGGAGGAGAGGAGCGGCGGGCGGGCGCGATGTCCGGGCGCGGCAAGGGAGGCAAGGGCCTCGGCAAGGGCGGCGCGAAGCGGCACCGCAAGGTGCTGCGCGACAACATCCAGGGCGTGACGAAACCGGCCATCCGCAGGCTGGCGCGCCGCGGGGGTGTGAAGCGCATCTCGGGGCTCATCTACGAGGAGACGCGCGGCGTGCTCAAGGTCTTTCTGGAGAACGTCATCCGCGACGCCGTCACCTACACCGAGCACGCGCGCCGCAAGACCGTCACGGCCATGGACGTGGTGTACGCTCTGAAAAGACAAGGCCGCACTCTCTACGGCTTCGGCGGCTAACTGCACCATGTACTACCCTCCCCTGCCCC